>JAANDH010000425.1:212644-234892 GCA_011799765.1 Nymphaea thermarum
TATATATATATATATATATATATATATATATATATATATATATATATATATATATATATATATATATATATATATATATATATATATATATATATATATATATATATATATATATATATATATATATATATATATATATATATGTACCTTCCTCTCTTTAAATCTTTTATTTTATGATTTTTAAAATATCTCTCTCTCTATCTCTCTCCCTAAACTTCTTGTATTAAAGTCTTTCCTTTTTTCCATTCTTACGAATATTTTTCTTCCAAGACCTAAGGTTTTAATCTTTTATTTGCCGGATTCACCAAGAGCAAAACTCAAGTAATGACACAATATTGGAATCATGCTTGATGGTCTACAACCCATTCCATTTTCAAAATTTTTTCTTTTCATAAAACTATTTACGATAATTATACAGATAAAAATGAGAAATTTAGATGTATGTGATGGTATGAATTATTTTAGATGAATGTTATGATATGAATGAATGATTTGCTTCTAATCATATATGTCCAATGCATTCATACATCCACATTCACTTAAAATCACGAATGATCACAAACATCTCTCCAAAAGAACTTAATCAAGATGAGATGGAGCTCTAGTTAGGTAGTAACTGAATTAGAGCAAAATCTCAAACCTACTTAAAGTGTTAAGAGAACACTAAATTGGCTTCAAAAGATGATCTTTAAAGGTTTCCAAACGATGTTTGTAAAGATTTGTCAATTCAAAATTTCAAATCAAAATGTTTGTACTCTCAAATGATTCTTCAAAACTTTTTCAAAAATTTGAAACATACACCGCATTTAGAATAAAAAGATGTTAAACCAAAATCAAATGCATCAACAATAAACATAGCAGTTGGATTGGTTGCCTCCGGTAGAGGCACTGGGAATGGTCAATCCTCGTATTGACGGGCGAATCTCTTTCTCTCTCATTTAAAAATAAAACCTCATTTTTTTGGAGTACTCCAAAAAATAATAGATTTTTGGAGATGCAAACAAATAACAACCATGATGGGACCCGTCATTGTTTGGCTGTGATTATCATTGATGCATTTCCACTAACTTGAACATTTCACATACTGTCGATGATAAAGCATGTCCCCTTCTTTGGCCTTGACCCTATTGGCATTTTATTACAATGTTTGGTGATTATGTTTGTTTTCTTGCATATAAGACTAATTGGGGAGGATCAATCATGTTCACCTAGATCTAGAATTAAATATGACCCTCATCAATTTAAAGTTTGATTGAAAACAATGTTTGCTCTTCTACTTATTTTAATCACCATCTTGGAAAACATTGCATTAGAGATAACCGATTTTGCATGTTTGCTCATATTTCAACAACTTCTCATACCTATTTGTCCTTGTCATCATGTTGCTGGGCTTGATTTTAGGCGCTAGCACAAGACTAAGCCTTACAACTGGACCACACTTTGGGCGAAAGAGCCCCCTTGTTAGTACCATGAGTGGTAACTTGTGGTATATCGACAAGTGTCCAAGAAGAAGTGGATAAACCTTACCCTTAGTTGAATAAGGAAGAATCTATGTTAGTACTAAGCCATTTGGCTAAAGTATATAAGCATAACTTGGCATAATTATCTCAATTATGTCCTTATACCCTTTATTCTCCAAATTATTTCACATGATAAAAGTGTAAGAATGTTGAGTGTGCATAAAACCTTATGTGATGATTTACAACCTCATTATATACCTCTACTTCATATCGTCTTTGTCAACCTAGTCAATCTTTGCCACTAATTTAATCTCTACCCTTCAGAGTCATCACTCAAGATGTATTCTTTCCAATGTGGTGTCACTTTTTCTTATAATCACATCTTCTTCGAGGAATGATCCGAATAGTCTACTTATATCTCTCTTGAGTCTAAACCTTTAGCCCCCAAATGGTATCGATCTTGGCATCTTCAGCTTCTCTTAGATGTCTCATTCATACTTTGAAGAATGTGGGCTAGAGACAGTGCAATGGAGGATTGCAATCAGTGGATGGGAATTTGGTGCATGCAATTGCCGAGTGATGGAACCCAAAGACTTCTTCTGTTTGGTTTCCATAGTGAGAAATAACATTATTATTAGATGAATTTGCTGAAATACTAGACCTCCTTATCCCAACATGTGATCCAAATGACCTATTAGAGAAACAATTTCTCATGAACCGGACTAAGATTAATGCAAATGACCTTATAGCTCATTTTACTGGACAAAGAACTTGGCCCCTAGTATAAATCCATGAGAGTCAAAGCATCAACTTGAAAGATCTATATGAAGAATTTAGAGCCCATGTTGAACCTTCCACCTTATCTCGAAAAGCCATAGGAAGAGTCAAACATTTTATGATGTTTTGCATAGTGGGAATGATCCTTGTCACCAATAGAACAGACCTTTTAAATGTTCGTATTGCCCAACTTTTTTGGATATGGGAACAAAGGGACCCGACACTTGTCACTAGCGATGACAGCCTTAACCTTCCTTTACCGAGTATTCACGCGCTTCACCATTAGAAATGCTGACTTCATAGAAGGATGCCCATATGCTTTACAATTGTGTTTCTTCCAGCACGTGGGGCCCCATGCTAGCCTATTCAGAAACATTGATGGAACATTGATAGTCTTAGAACAATTTTGGTGTTTGATCGAGCAATTAGATGGATAAGAGATCATTTGGGATTATTATGATCGTCATTAGAATCCACCAAAATACATTCACCATTACTTGATCGTACCACACTCTAGGGCCCTTATTCCATAGTTGATTATGGTGATGATAGATGCATGGGACAATTTGCTCAGAGATAGAAGATGGTTTCTGTGCATACACCAATTGAAGCTATTCTTGAATTCGACCTCAGCTCACCTCAATGGGAAGCATTGTTCGCAGTAGCTCGACAAGAGTGGAAGACAAATATCATACACTTGGTTCACTTGCCCAATAGTAAAGAAGGAATACACGGAGTTGTGGGATGCCAACCACCCACCATCCATCATTCCTTAAAAGCTCTTGTTGTCAACTTTGTACTCCTTATGTCGTCTTCAGTCATTGTCATCTTTGTTAGGGTTTTCTTTGGATGTAACTTTTAAAACTCTTAATGCAATATGAATTTTAATTTTATCATCATTTCCTTCCAATCACTCTTCATTTTCATGTCTCACATGGTGAATACTTGAAAGCCCAAAAGATTGTTGAAATCAGAGCACAAGCTAATTAAGCTCCTCAAAATGAAGCTTCATCTTCTGATCCTATGCTAGAAACACTTGGCTTCCCAGCAATCGAGTCAGAAGGCTATTATATGTTTTGGTTGTTCATGGAGCGATTCATGAGGGAATAAGAAGAACAAAAAGCCCTAATAGTTACTCTGAAACAAGAAACTGAAAAGCCACCCAAACAAAAGGGAAACAAGAAATATAACAAATCTTCTCATACAGTTCAAGATGGAGACCATTTAGATTCAGACTCGACAACCAGCAAGGAGGAAAATCTTGAATTGCTTCCACTAAACAAGAAAATGGCAACAAAGAAAAGCAACAAAGGAAAAACAATCGTAAAGGAAAGTAGTTCACCTAGCCCTATCACCAACGAAAGTTCAGAGGGGAAGCCAAAAAAAAGAGAAAGCCTGCCAAGAAAGTTCAAAAGGCAAAGAACTATATCCCAAGCTGATAGCTCAGACAGCGAGAGTGCTAAAGTGAAAGTAAAAGAGATCAAGGGCAAGTTTCATGAAATGGAAAAAAGAATGGGCAACCTTGAACTTAGGGAAAAAAGAAAATGCTCATACACATGTGAGGATTACTACCTGGGCATCGAGGGAGATGAAAATGTGAAGGGCTTGCCTAAGGAGTTCGTCAACTATGATTGAATCACCTGCCCACATGTTCATCTTTCAACATTCATCAATGATTGCTATAAGATTCGGGTAAATAATAGAGCTTTATTTCCTCGCAGCGCAATGGTACAAAGAAGATGTTAACTCAGTTGAACTAAAGGAATTTGATAGGTTGGTTAACATGTTCGTCGAAAGATTTGATCAAAATGTTCCAATGGCTCCAACCCTCAGTTTTGCAGTTTTTACCAAAAACAAGGAGAAAAGACACAAGAATTTATTCAAAAATGGTGAATTCAATGCAACAAGATGAAGGAGCCTATTTCTGAAACACAAGCTCTGTCTCTCATCAGAAAAATTCTTGCCCAACCCTTGAAGAGTCTCATTCGCAATGCTCCAATCAAGTCCTTTGTTGAGTTGATTGAACAAGTAGATTCACTAGAAGAAGGAATTGAGGAAGGCGATTTTGATGGAATCATCGCTCTTAAGTACAAAGAAGATGATAAGAAATGAAGAATGACATAGTTGCCTGCACACTTCATAGCAAATATCGGCACTTGAAAGGACAACGACAACAGTTATAAGCTTGACAAGGAAACCAACCACAAGAAGAACACACAACTGTCCAAAAAAAATGAAGAATGGAGAAACAAACACCCAGGCTGAAGTTATGACCGGAAGTTCACTCCTCTCAGTCAATCTCGCGAGAAGATCCTAGAGTACCTCCTCACCAAAGGAACTATCGACTTGCTGAAAATATCAGAGCCTCTGAAAATGATGGGAAGAAATAAAGAAAAATTACATAAGCTTCATCATGCCCCTGGTCATGACACCGAAGATTGTTTTGTCCTCAAAAACATTATCCAAAATTTCATTAACAAAGATCTCAAGGTTGATGATGATAACATCTTTGAGATATTAAGGAATCCATTTCCTGATCATGGAAAGACAGTAGTACCCATGATCGCCACAGACACTCCACTCCCTTATCAGCCACAGGAGCACATCCAACCTTGTGGTGGAAGCAATTCACACTAAGTCATGATGATGAATCGATGTAAGAAACCTTTGGATTTTATTGGGATGATGAATAGCAAGACAGAAAGTTCATCCAAAAAATCTGCCATAATTCCAAAGACTTTTCTTATATGAGGCAGCGATGATGAGTCACTAGATGACTCCTCTAAATTGAGGAAGACTGGATTCGGGCCTCTAAGGACCAGTCAATTACTTTTTTAGAAAAGAACCTTTCAAAATGAGGATATTATTATAAAGATCTTCTTTCCATCGTCATCCAAGTTAATAATATGATTGTGCCACATGTATTGATTGATGGAGGAAGTGGTTTAAATATTTGTTCTGATCTCACGACCAAAGCTTTGGGATTTCGTGAAGACAAATATATGATGATATCAAGATCTATAGATACGATGACCGAAACATGAATAGCAAAGGTACCCTCAACGTGGATGTGATCATCGAACACACCAGTCATTGCATTACATTCTATGTAGTGGATGTACCACCATCATATAACTTGCTTCTAGGATGACCTTGGATACACAAAGTATGAGGAATGTATTGAACAACAAGAGAGAAAGTTCATCCAAAAAATATGTCATAATTTCAAAGACTTTTATCTTACGAGGTGCGATGATGAGTCATCACAGGACTCCTCAAACGAGAATCCATGCTACTTGGATGATGTCATCCCCTTGGAAGAACGTATGATTGAGGAAGACTGGCTTCAGTCCTCTAAGGATCAGTCAATTACTTTTTTAGAAAATGACCTCTCAAAATGGGGTTATTATCATAAGGATCATTGAACACACTAGTCATTGCATTACATTCTATGTAGTGGATGTACCACCATAATATAACTTGCTCCTAGAATGGCCTTGGATTCACAAAGTACGAGGAATGTATTAAACAACAAGAGAGAAAGTCCATCCAAAAAATTTGTCACAATTTTAAAGACTTTTATCTTACGAGGTGGCGATGATGAACCATCACATGACTCCTCAAACGAGAATCCATGCTACTTGGATGATGTCATCCCCTTGGAAGAACGTATGATTGAGGAAGACTGGATTCAGGCACCTAAGGACCTATCAATTAATTTTTTAGAAAAGGACCTCTCAAAATGGGGATATTATCATAAGTATGCTCTTTACATTGTCATCCAAGTTAATAAGATGACAATGCCACATGTATTGATCAATGAAGAAAGTGGTTTAAATGTTTATCCTGATCTCACGGCCAAAGCTTTGGGATTTCGTGAAGACCAATATCGCCCTGATAATACTAAGATCTATGGATACAATGGCCGAAACATGAATATGAAAGGTACCATCAACATGGATGTGATCATCGAATGCACCAGTCATTGCATTACATTCCATGTAGTGGATGTACCACCTTCATATAATTTGCTCTTGGGGCAGCCTTAGATTCACGAAGTACAAAGAATCTCATCCACTCTTTATCAATGCCTCATGTGAAATGTTGGCCCTTCAATCATCACCATACGCACTGAGGATCGGGTCGAGAGGTTGGTACAACCAATGTTCCCTAAGCCAATTGATTCGGTGGATGTGCCCAGCATAAGAACGGTGAAGGAAGGACCTTTGGAAGAGTGGATGCAGAACATGGAGATAGCAAATCATCCGAAAATACCTATGTTATTTCAAGTAGTCATCTGAGTTACCAAAAACATCCCTTGTATGATCATTCCTGAGAAACCTTAAGGAATTTCAGTTACTTTTGAAAGGTAGCTACCATCTATTCACTGGCCTTGGGAAGAATGAAGATGGAATTTTGCAGTCGATCAGTATCCTTTCAAATGAACACCAGAGGACTGGAATATCAAAAAGAAATTTGAAAAAGATCTTGTTGGTTGATAGTATTCACCTTTGCTTTCAAATCCTCCCATAAATTTTATAATCTTAACTTATACTTGTCAGGTCTCATGAGAGGACCCCCCCTATATGAACTAAGAACTTTTGATATGAAATGCAAGTAATCTTTTGTTATCAATTTTAATTATGTTCAATTTTCTTTTACCATCCTCCATATGGGATGTCGGAACACAACATGTCTCGGTTTCTTCTTTTCCCTCGAAAGCGCCTTAGAAAGCATTTATCAAACAAGTAATCAGTGAAATAGAACCTACAATAATACTCAAGTCGGAATTACCAGAATTTGCTTAGATTCAGAAACAAAAACATCCTTTGTTCTTAGTTAATTATTCAATTGAAGAGATTAATATTAGAACCCATGAGAATCCTAAGATCCTTTAAATTGGCACCAGTTTATGAGTAGACGAGAAAAAAAATTGGTGAATGAACTTATAAACCACCAAGAAGTTTTCGCATGGACCTATGAAGATATACCAGGCTTAGACCCCAGTTGGTTGAACATCATTTGCCCCTAAGTCCTAGTTGCAAGCCAATTAAGCAAAAAATTGTGCAAGCTTGATCTTCGACTAAAGGAAAAATTTATTTGCACCATCGATTACCCCAAATGACTGGCTAATATCGTGGTGGTCCCCATGATTACCCCAAATGATTGGCTAATATCGTGGTGGTCCCCAAGAAAAATGGCAAAGTCAGGTTGTGTATCGACTTTTGAGACCTAAATAAAACCACACCAAAAAACAATTACCTAGTTTCAAATATTGATTTATTGGTAGACAGTACCGCAGGTCATGTCATGTTATCTTTTATGGATGGATATTTGAGATATAACCAAATCAAATTAGCAGACAAGGATCAACCTAAGACCGCTTTTACCACACCTTGGGGCACTTCTGTTACATGGTAATGTCGTTTGGGATAAAGAATGCTAGAGCAACTTATCAAAGAGTCATAGCCGCTATCTTCCACGACCAAATGCACAGTATCATAAATGCATATATCGATGACATATTAGCTAAACCTAAAGCAAGAGAATATCACATTGAAACCCTCGCCCAGGTGTTTGAGAGACTCTTACAATACAAGTTTCATTTGAATACTCAAAAATGTGTGTTTGGGGTTGAATCGGGTAAACTTTTGGGTTTCATGGTCAGTATAAGGGGATTCGAAATGGATCTTGGCAAAGCCAAAGCATTCATCGATATGTCACAACCTATCAACATCAAGGAACTACGAAGTTTGCAAGGTTGAATCTAGCCCATGAGACGATTCGTTTTCAATCTAGCTATGAGATGTGAACCATTCAACCAATTGCTGAGGAAATGTGTCAAGTTTGAATGGGGTTTTGAGTGCCAATAGTTGTTTGAAAGGATCAAGAAATACATTCTAAATCTACCAATCATAAAACCCCCGGTGTTAGGTAGACCATTGCTACTTTACATCACAATGAATGAGTCAGCATGTGATGGCTTTTTGGCACAATATGAAGAAGGAAGTCGTATCAAGCATGCAATTTATTACATTAGCAAAACTTTTATCCACTATGAAAAGAAGTACTCTCCAATGAAAAAAATGTGTCTAACATTGGTTTGAATGTGCCAGAAGCTAAGACATTATTTATTAGCTTAGGAGGTCAAGATAATACTCCAAGATAAATCCTCTTAAATATATCTTAGAACAGCCCTTCCTTAATGGGTGCATCGCCAAATGGAAAGTTTTGCTGATACAATATGATCTTGAATATGTATCCTAAAAGTCAATCAAAGGAAAAGCAATCGCATATCAGTTAGTAGACTTTTCCCAGTACAAGAAAATCAGAACGAACGATGAGTTTACAGATGAACATGTAATAAGATTAAGAATGGTTCTGATATGAAGGATGTACTTTGATGGATCCAAAAACATGATGGGAGCAAGTATAGGCATTCTACTTATCACAACAGAAGATAAAATGATCTCATACTCTTTGAAATTCGACTTTCCATGTACCCATAAATGACTGAATATGAAGCCCTAATACAAGGACTTCGTTCTTTACTGAGTTTCTAAGTAAAAAAGGTGCATGCCTTCGGCGACTCTCAGCTTGTCATCAATCAAGTGAATGGAGAATGACAAGTCAAAGACGAAAAGTTGTTGTCATATCAAGAGATCGCCACTACTTTGATCCGTCAGTTTGAAGAAGTACAACTGACTCACATAAAAAGAGAAAGCAACCCTATTATGGATGGTCTCGCAAGTTTAGGATCCACTATCTCCTTTCAAATCAGCGAAGCAATTCTCGTTCTTTTGAGATTGGAAGATTAGAACATCCCGCTTTTGAAATGGTGAAGCATATCCATCATATCCAAGAGAATAATATGCATTGGTATCATGACATCAAAAGGTACATTGAGAGTGGAGAATTCCTGGAGAATTCCCGACTGGAATGCCAAAAAATGAATAAAAAACAATTCAACATATGTCAACAAGATATTTTATTCTTGCGAGAGTGTTACACAGGTGTGGGTTTAGTACCGACTACTTTCGGTGCCTTGATGAAGATGAGACAAAGAAAGTCATCAAAGAGTCGCATCGAGGAGACTGTGGGGGCCATGTTAGTTAACAAACCCTCACCAAGCAACTAACTCGAGTAGGATATTATTGGCCTACTATACAAAAAAACTGTTACCAATTCGTTAAAAGATATACAGAATCTTAATTGCATGCTCCAATGATCTATGCACAACCTCTCACTTGCATTTTGTATCTCCTTGACCATTTCCAAACCTCTTTGTTTACATTTCCCTTGTGATAAAGGCAATCTATGCTTATTGCAAGTACCTCCCTCCATTTCCTTGCACCCTTTGATTTCTGCACGCACTCATTGTTTTCAAGTTATCTATGCACTCTTTTGCCCTCTAAGGCTTACAACGGATAGTGCAAAGTAAGCCCATGACAGTGACTGGGCCCTCTCAACTATTAGAGATCGTGGGTAGGTTTATGGCCATAACTCGACAATTTCAAGGTGAAGCAACATCTTATTTCCATTAAAATTCTACGAAAAAATAACTCAAAGCTTACAAGCCATCCACAATTTATATGCTGATGGCCTTAAGGGGTGTTTGCCTATCGTTTGAGTCGTCAACAATACTCAAAATTGTTGCTAAAGTGTAATTACATTTATGACCAATTACTTCAAAATTCTTCTTCCAATGTAATCGAGGATCGATGCTTGAAAAGTGTTTCTCCGTTCCTCGCATTTCCTCTATTTTTTGTTCCTTGAATGTCATGAATTGGATGTTTTGCTCTTGAGGTTCCAAGAACGACGCTGCAAGCCAAGCACTGTCCATGTTTCGCGATGGAAAGGACACCCTTTTCACAAAGAGCGTCGATATTGTGCCATTATTCGATGGATTTGGGATGCAACATTTTGCGTACCAATGCAGAGCCAAAAGTTTTTGGTTTTAGGGTCCTCTATGTTTGAATTCCAAATTTTAAAGGACACTCATATATATATATAAAACTAAAAATTAATGAAGTTTTTATATCTAAATAAAGTTAATTTGTGGGCTGTTGTGGGCAAATTACAACGTAGCGCTTCCACTGCTACATTACTATTTACATACATTTTGTGTACCTATTTGCATGCGGTGTGGCTCAAGGACGCTAGTGCTTTCAAAATGTTGCACTGGCTCAGGTGAGGCCAATAGGTGGCTGGACTTAATTGATTCCCGTTTTGTGAGTGCAAACGCCAAACGTGGCACCAAAATAACTTTGGAGTCTAGGGGTGAACACGAGCTGAGTCGAGCCCGAGTTTAGTCAGCTTAAGCTCGAGCTCGACTCGACAGTTACATATTGAGCTCAAACTTGACTCGATTAAGGCTCGACAAACTCGTTTGAATAGAATTGATATTCATCGTTACATGTTGAGCTCGAGCTCGACTCTATTAAGGATCGACAAACTCGTAAACTTGTTTGAATATATCGGCTTGATTAAGGCTCGACAAACTCGATTAAGGCTCGAGCCCGACTCGATAGTGACGAATCGACTCATGAACTTGAGTTCGACTCGATTATTTGAACGAGTCGACTCATGAACTCGAGCTCGCCTCGGCAGTGATGTGTCGACTCATTAACTCGAGTTCGACTCAATTATTTGAACGAGTCGAATGACTCGGCTCCAACTCGTTCACTAGTAGAGCTCGAGTGGTGTTCACCCCCATTTTCGACCTTGAGCGGGAGAGGGAAGGGCAAGGGCGTGGGCTTCGATGCTCGTCTTCTTGCTTTAAATGACACGGGCTGTTTTCTGAGTATGCAATCCAGACATAAGCACCTCCCTCGTGAGCATTCCAGACATAACATGGAAACATGAATTGCCGGAACTAAGATGCCCGGTTGCTAGCCCTCTGATGAGAGATATCAAACAAGCTCATTGTGTGGAGCCCGCTTGCAGGCACAACGATAGGTCGAGTTTCAAGTTGTCCCCACCTCACGCCACCAGAAGCAAAAATGCATGGACGCTTACGCGCGCCTGAAGACCCTCCACTGAGATATTCAAATGATAAGATTGTATTATCCTGCATTTCCTTTCCCCTCTCCTACCTTTAATTAGCACTTTCCACCGTGCATCTAATGATTGCCCAATATCTGGGGAAGCAAGAATCTTCTACTAACTTACCAAGGGACTAAAGGGAGGAATCTGTCCTCTCCTCTATCTCTCGTTCTCTCTAGATCTTAAGGATAGTACTTCTCTGTTTAGTGCGTGGAGTTGCTATTGGTTGCTGCTGGGTGATGGGCTGTGCCCAGTTTCGCCGTTGAACTTTGTTCGTCATATCGCTTGAGTTGTCTGAAACCACCCCCTCCTGCGGTGCCACCATCGATAATGGCCATCAAAGCCATGGCGTTGCTGTCGATTGGTTGCTTGTCCGTACCTGCTCAACCGCAGAAAGAGGGAGGCCTGAGTGGGAGAAGAGACAGCCTCAAGCCCATCGTCGTTCAAGGATGTCCCCCTACGTTTGTATCTGCGCCTGGACGTCGAATCGTCGCAGGTCTCTCTCTCTCTCTCTCTCTCTCTCTCTCTCTGTATATATCTTTGTGAGGTCTCTCTGTATGTATCTTTGTGAGATGCCAATTATTTTTCTTATTTCTTCCAAGGAATTTGTCGTAGGATATTGTTATTTGCATATCCCACCTAATAGGACATGGAAGCATTGATGTTAGGTATCCATCTGAACGTTTCGGAACCTTTAGTTAGAAGCACCTAATGGTAGTTTCTTTCATGAATCCTGGGAAAACATATAAAATTTGGATTTCAAAAAAACTGAGGGGGATTGACTAATGGGTTCTGAGTTGAACTCTTCGAGAAAAGTGAAATTGGTGTGGAACAGATACAGATTCGATTGAGCTTCTTGCTACTAAGCAACTATATTCAAAGAATGGCATGGCCACCAACTTGTGGAAGCTGGAAATTTTGATAGGCTAGACGCAACATTCAAACGCTGGAACTGCTTGATGCATACCTAATAGGTGTTAACTAAAGCCTAAGTAAACTGCGAAATGGATGTGGAAGGAATTCAGTTTCAGTTCTGTTACCACCAACAATAATCTGATTTCCGTCTCAACTCAGAAATAGAGTTAACAGTTTTCGTGACAAAATTTGTTTATTTCATAGTTTTGAGTTCCTACAATTAGTTTGGCACAGTAGTTTGTCAGGTTCGATCTGGCATGGATTGATGGTCCAATGGCAAATCTTTACAAGTGGAACCCAACGAACATCTACTGAGAAGCAACAATTAGGCTTGTGCTTTACCATTTTGCATCCCAAACTTTTTCTTTAGATTTTGCCTTCATAAGCTTGCAATTCTCCAAGTTCCAGCTTGTCCCCAGAAACAGATGCTTTCTGCAAACTGTCTGATAAATTTCAGCTTTACCATTTTCTCTCCAAACATTCAATTATTGGCCTTATGAGGAAACGGAGAAAAATGAAACCTAGAACAAATTATCTACATGCTGCTGCAGATTCGACCTATATATTTTTCCAATACAACTGCTAGGTAAGTGGATAAGGTACATTTTTATCAATGGATCTGTCTTATGTGACATAGAACCTGTTTTCTTTTTAATTTCTAGGTCTTTTGAGTGATAAATTTCAAGAGATTTTGTTGTCTGTTTTGATATTTCTATTGTACAACTACAAACTACAAACTTGACCTGATAGCCATGTAAAAACAGCATGCATGGAGAATCATACTTCAGATTCAACTTGGAAATTTACAAACCACTTTGCAGAAAATATGAGCACATTTTTCAATGATTTCACAAAATAATTATAAGTCATCGGAAAATTCAACAATTAAAATAATAACAATACATGTTATGCCCGTGTTGGCATGAGGCCTAATACCTGGCTTCTCTATAATGATGCTTTTGCCAAATCTCATGTACTTGTGGTACAACCTGTAAGATATCATAGCTTCTCAGTATATTCATCTACTGAGCTTGTTCTCTCCACCTGTAGGAATCAAGTCAAGCATTTTCTAAGATAAACATGTGTTTTATAGGTTTATAGCATTTTATAAGATAAGTACATGTTTTATACATATATAGTAAAAATGAAATCTGCGGGCTGCCAGATGGCTAAATATTTTAAAAGTCATGGCTAAATGCACCATCTACTGTTGCTAAGAACACCATAAAGTCTGTGGTATTGACAACCTCAAAGAGGGAGTAACCAGACTGCATTTATGAAAGTAGATGTTATTCATATTAAACATTTCATGTCCTGAAGTCATGCCTGCTGATAGAATGCACATCCTGAAAATCCAGCTGTGGCTTTTTGCAAGTATCATGTGTATGTGTTTCAACTTTGTCATTTTTGAATAGCTTTTGGGTTCTTCACTGGTTAGTTCATTAATATGGTTAATCTTTGCCCTACTAAAGCATCTTTTTTGCTTTTCAAGTTTAGTTGGTGACTTGCATGGGGATATTGCACAAGCAAGATCTGCTCTTGAAATGGCTGGAGTTTTGGATCCAGCTGACAACAATTTGTGGATTGGCGGAGAAACGGTAAAGGTCTTCAAATTATTTTTATTGACGTTCTAAATGTCACCTTTCATGCTGTGGATCATATTGGGCTTCATATAAGCTTCACTCATTGAAATGTTTGTGCAAGTTCTAAATTTTAAAGCTCATGGTACCCTTGAATAAATGTGTTAATAACAAATCTTACGTCAAAACAGACACCCCTAAATGGCAGGTGCACCTTATTGACATGGCAGGACATGGATATGGACACAAAACATGGCATGGGCATGCATGGTCAAAGTGATGTTGGGTGCAATCAACACATTTTCTGCCCTTCAATGTGTAGTTTTGGCCTAAGTCAACTTCGACTGATCTCAATCTTTTCCCTTTTTATAAAATGTTTTAGATCTTTTTCGTACTTCTTTACTTGCTTAATTGATTAGCTTTTCTATCCTTTTTAGATACAAATGTCCTTATAGTACATTAGGGGAGAGACCTTCATTCATTGAAGTGATCTTACCAATCAGTTTTTTGGAAACTTAAATATCTTTTAATGCTCCTTTACCTTGAAACATTGTGTGACCCCCACTCTTTAGAGGTAACTCAAGAGAGAGAGAGAGAGAGAGAGAGAGAGAGAGAGGAGACCTTCATGCATTTTCTTAATTAGAGATTCATCTAAATAATTTCTGTTTCGTTCATTCATAGTGAAAACTTGCATCCTGTTGAATATTTTCTCCTTCCCATGAAGTTATGGATCAAATCAAATCAATGGGGTTGCATCGGAAGCACATGACTGTCCCTAAGATATAGAATTATTTATTTTATATTTCTTCTCCTATTTTCCTTGAAATATTTGTTCAAAAATTACTTAAACCATGAGTCATAATTGACATGACTTTCTATGGCTCTCATGCAGTTGACTAAAATTGCCCCATTTTATAACCATCCTAAATGCATGATGAGCTACAAAATTAATGTTTCTTTCGCCCTTCCAGAAATTCCATTCCTATAGCATTTTTCCACAAGTTTTTTTGCAATCCAATTGATTAATTTCAAATGTTAGTGCAAGCTTTTGATATGAAATTTCTTTTAAATCCCAGATTAACTATCACATTGTCAATGTGAGAGTGCTAGCAACAGCAAAAACATGCTTAATGTTCATCATGTTGTCATCAAATGAATCTGATCTAAAAATCACAGACATATATTGGCTGCACACCATGTAATAAGGGAACTACGGGCACCATATTTAATATCAAATATGTACTTTCACATACTATAATTTTTCTTCTCCTGTTTTTGAGACTTTCTATCCTAACTAAATGGTATAGATCCTTTTATTTGTGCATTTTTAGGCCATTATATTATTTCTACTTCTCTAGGCACTGAATAAACTCTTTAGAGAGTTTCAAATTTGATGCTTTTGGGATAACTATATTTTATGAGAATGTATAAGCTATGGACATTCGTATATACATTGCCATGATTAAGCCTAAACAGGCACTAAATAAACTCTTTAGAGAGTTTCGAATTTGATGCTTTTGGGGTAACTATATTTTGTGAGAATGTATAAGCTATAGACATTCGTATATACATTGCCATGATTAAGCCTAAATTATTGAAATTAGATGAAGCATTTGTAATTTTAATTCTTTGTTTACATAAACTAAATATTTGTTGGATCTCCTATTTGTTCTTCTGAGCTCTTACAAATAAATGGTTGGTTATGTGATTGGCTCAAGAATCTTGTTATCCATCCAATGTCACTAAAATTACACTAAAATTTGTCCATCATACATCATTGTCACTTGATAATCAGCACATTATTCATTTTGGTTATACAGAAATTCTCTTTGGGAAACAAGATAAAAATTCCACACTATCTTTTCTTCAACTACAATTTGTTAGGTAGGTTAGACTATGTGCATAACAAAATTTAAGCGTTTGTGTTCATGACAAAATCAAAATTTTGTGTTCTTGATATTAAAGTGTTTATATTTCATAATTCAGGTACTTGTTCAGCTTGGGGATGTTTTAGATAGGGGTGAAGACGAAATCGCCATTTTGTCATTGTTGCGATCTCTAAGTATTCAGGCAAAACAAGAAGGAGGAGCCATCTTTCAGGTTTGGTTGCTGAAACAAAAGTTGTACCGATAACCATTGCTACTCTGAGTACTATTTAATCTCTGTACTCTGCATGCTTATTACTGCTATCCATACACAACAATAGTAAATATATAAAAGATCACCATATTCTTTGTGTAGAAACACGTAACAAGATAGGGAGAAAGAGAAGAAACACACGATATACGTGGAAAACCTCAAAGAGAGGTGAAAAGCCACGGAGAAGCTCTAACCTAGGGGCACAACCCCAACCCTAGGAAAGAGAAAATGTTATTCCACTTAATCAACGATTACACCATAAGTGGGATTATATAAGAGGGAGACCCGCCTAGGGTACCGAGCCACTCTCGGTACCCGTGCCCATGGGACCGGGTCTATATCCAGACCCGGTTCCCTATACACGATATGTTAACACTTTGTAAAATTTCTTATGCCAAAAATCTATCATATGCTCACTTGCTATTCATTATTTATAATAGTGAAACCATGAAAATGCAACAGTCAAACCATTTCATTTCTGATGATGTTGGTAAGTAGTCTCTAGTTTTTCTGCTGCACATACATGAACTTTAATTTTCTATCATGACTAAAAAATTTTCAGTGCAAACCCGGGAAAACTACATAATGTTATCGCAAAATTAGCATGTTGCTGCATTGGGATTTTGTTTTTTACATAAACAATGCTACCAATCAGGAAACAATTGAATTTTACGTCTTCAATTTTAGTCCAGTTGTTTAGATGGCTTAATGTTGCTATCATCTTTGCATTATAGATTATTTAAAACTATACTTCAACTTAACTCTTGAGGGTTTTGACCTTTTACCTATTTTTCACTTGATGAATTTGTCAAAAAAGATCCACATTATCCTATTTTGACATGGTTCATATGCTGCTTTTGTGACTAACGTGAACCATTAACCAAATTTCAAAGAAAAGCTAATGTGAATTTGCCCTCTAAGTGATTCTTTTAACTGAATTTTGAGATAAGATGGCTGCAATACCTGGATTCTAGTTTCACATGTGTTGATTTCTAGGTTTCTAGATGATCCATTGATTAGACTAGTATCCATAAATTTGATTTCTTTTGTTAATTTACAAAATTACATTCAGAAACTATGCCTCAAACTTCAACCTAAATAAAAAAAGGGAAAAAGTAGTGCTTTGTAAACAGCACTGGACAGGTTTACCACCTGCAATATGCTTCACAGCGTGTAAGGGTTCATGTCGCTTTTTATGTTTCTCTTTAGATCTTCTTTTCTCATTTCCAACATGAGGAAACTACACCTGGAAGTGAGGCTTAGTCACATCTCCAGTGGTGTCAAGCCTTATGGCTACTATCCTCATTCTTGAGGCCTATGCCTACTTAGGCATGTGTAAAGGGTGGCACCATGGGATTCGAAATCTGACTGCTTTCTTGCCTCTCTCTCTCTTTGGAGAATTTCAGGCTTTCAGCTCCTATATATGTATGTATTTGTGTGTGTGTGTGTGTGTGTGTGTATATATATATATATATATATATATATATATATATAAAGAAAAATAGTTGATGCAGGAAGGCCGCTGGAGGTTGCCAGAGGTCACTGGAATTCTTCCTCAGCAAACAGCGGTGGTGAAGAGCAAAACAGAGCCCTCGCTGGAGTTCTGTCAAGGGCTCTGTGTTTTTTAAAAGAAATACGAAAACAAAAAAAAACCCTAATTTTTGGACGAAAATAGACTCATTAGCATTGACCGAGTTTGTTTTTGGACGGACACGGACCTGGGTACATTGACCATACTAGGGCCGTGTCCGGCGGCATACCCATACCCATATCGATGTCGCACCCGATCGGTACGGGTACTCCTCCAAAATTAACGTACCCATGTTACATAGACATACACATATACATATATTATATATATATATATATATATATATATATATATATATTATATTTTCTGAGCATTTCTTTCTTGTTAATTACATATATATATATATATATATATATATATATATATATATATATACACACACGGCCGTACCCCACACCCAAGTTTTTCTGAAATGGTCCGTACCCGTACCCGTACTTATGTGACATATGTGTGTTTGGGTGTGTGTTTGCTTATGTATATAGTTAATGTGTGTGTTTGTTTTTGTTTATAGTTAATGTGTGTGTGTTATCACAGTGTAGAAGTATGCATTCTGAATAAAAAGTAAATGCTTATATCTTGACATCATGAAAGAGAAAATGTGCAAGTTTTTGCATCATTTGACTGTCACATGAGTGCAGGTGTGAGGTTCAGTCAGGTGTGTATGCGGGTTTGTGATTTTTCAAAGAACTTGGAAGCAGGTCCAGCAAGTCGATGTACATCAGACACACACACAGACACATGCAAAATAAGCTTATATGTACAAACATGTAGAATAAATTATGCATTTGAATTAGAGCATAAAGTATAATAATCATCAATTATTAACAACAAACCCATGGCACACACAATGTGCAACTGACTCAGGTGCAGCGATGTATTTTTTTCTCACCCACGTCATGCAGACTTGGTGTAAGCTCCAGCTGTAAAATCACCTGTGTTTTCCAGAGCTTAATAATGTGATTTTTGTTTTGTCAGATAAATGGGAATCATGAATCAATGAATGTTGAAGGTGATTTTAGATATGTTACTCCAGAAGGATTTGATGAATGCATGGACTTCTTGGAATATCTGGATGGTTGTGATAGTAAGTGGGAAAATGCTTTCATTGGATGGGCAAAGGCATCTGAGATTGGGAAAGAAAAGAGAAGAAAGTCCAGAAGCCATTGGAGTGCATTCGACCTGATGAAGGTACTAAACCACTTGAGTGATCTGCACCTATTTTAATGCTTTTGTGTTTCTTGTGCAGAGAAACTGTCTGAGTTAAATCTCCTGGAGAGATGAAAATATACAAGAAAGAAAATTGTTTTCTTCTTAAAAGAGTCTAAATGTTCCCTTCTAATTTTCATTTCATTTCCCTCTAAAGTTGCTAATTATATGAAATAAGTGTAGGTTGGTGAAGCCAAAAGGCACTCAAATTTAACTTGCATAAATCATGAAGAGCAACATTATTTGTAAGAAAGCCTTGTGAACGGTGGAAACAAGTTAATAGCAAAACATCAACACAATGCTATGCTATCTTCTTCTAGCCAATCCTCACCTATATATTGCCAGTTTGGCCAACTTTCTCGGGTTTTTTGTAATCAGAATTTTGCATCTTTTTCTTCATAGTTTTTTCTTCCAGTTATGGGCTTTGATGAATGTTGTAATAACTGTTGATGCACAACCATTAACTAGAACACTCAGTACAGCTGCGACATTTTTATGGAACAAGCTTATAAAGGGTATTTAACAGCAGAGTTGATGAGTCACATTACAGCGCTAACAGAATTGGAAAGTTTTAACATTATCCTTACACTTTTCTGAATGCTAGAACAGAGACAGAAGGCTGTAAGTGCAAGATCCTTTCTTCTCAAACCAGGGGGTCCATTAGCATGTGAGCTGGCACGTCACCCTGTTGTTCTCCAGATCGATGACTGGGTGTTCTGCCATGGTGGTCTTCTTCCTCATCATGGTAAAATAAGAAAACTTTTCACATGTAATTTTTCTTTTATACGAACAAAGATATGTCTATGATGTTGGTGATTTATTTATTTATTTGCATTACTACTGAAGTCATTTTGACATTTTCTGACAAACTACAGAAGTAGTATAGCCTTGTTGTGGACTTGCTTGACCATTATCCTGTCCAATAGGCAGATGGCAGACGACAAAAATAGCGAGCTGGATCGCAGTAGAGAACAGACTGCTCTATTGCATCTCACTGGTTGTTGGACAAAAATAGAGAATATGGTGTATGTTCCTTACGTATTGTTGACAACAAAAGATAGTACTGTTGGTTCAAAGCATTTGTAGCATCTGATGTTCCCAATATATTATATTTCATGCCTGTAACTAACATCTGAACTGAAGGTTCAATTTTTCAGTTGTGCACATATTAGATTGTATTAATTACTTAATTCCTATGGCATTGGACATCTTTCTGAAGGAAATATTACATATGCAGTTGTCTATGGCATAGAGAGAATGAACAAGGAAGTATCTCGTTGGATGAGTGGAATTGTTCACGAGGACTCTGAAATTCCTTTTGTAGCTACAAGAGGCTATGACAGTGTTGTTTGGAACCGTTTATATTCAAGCGACAGTGAGCAGATAGGCTACAGCAGTCAGCAGGTGATGTTCTTCAGATGGAGTTTTCCTGGAATGTTTGCGGAGCACTTTTAGAACATTTTCTTAGTAGGGACCTTTTTCTCTGCCAGATATCCGTGATTGTCCAAGAGACGTTGCATGCAATAGGTGCCAAAACAATAGTGGTTGGTCATACTCCTCAGTTATCTGGAGCCAATTGGTATGTGTTATGCCTTTGCCTTGTACTATACATACTTATTATTCTATAACTTAGTGATTTTCAGCTCGATTATATATTCATTTTTTAATATTTAAATTGCAGTAAGTATAATGACAGTGTGTGGCGAATCGATGTGGGAATGTCAAGTGGTGTCCTAAATAAGGCACCAGAGGTAATGAGAAAATGTTTGTGTCAAATAATCCTTTGAAATCCTCCCAGTAACTTGCTAGCCTGTATGTTCTTTGATGATGGCTGTACGATATGGGTTTATAACATTTGGAAATGTGTGACTGAGAGATGGTTGAACATGTCTTTTTTTCCCATTGAGTTTGCTCCATATAGAATTCATGTTGGGTGCGAACAGAAACCAGCTGTGAGGCAGATTGGGATCTATGACACTTGAGTTAGTTTTCTAACTGGTTGGTGTAAGGTTCCTAGATTGTGGCAACCACAGTAAAATTGTAACATGCCACAAGATGGGAGTATCTGAAAACATTCTTATGCCCGAACAGGTTGAGAAATATTAAGGAGTTTATATACTTGTGTCCTACACTCTGAATTATACTGGTCATACCCTTTTGAGATGGAAATTGAAATCAGCTATGAGATAGGTTGGAATCTGCTAGCAACTGAGCTACTTTGGGTTCAGCTGTCATGTCATTGCAGTTGTATCATAGCCAAATTTGGTGCCGTCCTAAAGTTCATGCGAAAACACATATTCCTTCAGGTGGTCAATTGTAGGACCCCAGTAGTGGAGAAATACTTGAGAATAGTCCTATATTGAACATTTTAGAAATCATAAGGTGTTTACATTTCACAGCGTCAAGTGTCATTGTTAAAACCCTTTTTTGGTGCAAATTGAAGATGACAGACCCACTCTTAGTAGGCAGTCAAATCACTTTTGAATAAGGTTATTACAGTTGTGTGGAAGTCAAATTCATGTTTGGACCTAGGGTCCGCTTAAAGGCAGACGATCGGAACTTGCACACCCCAACCACCGAGGACATACAGGTACGCTTCCTGAAAACCACGAACTGGGGAGGGAAATTACTTTACTAAACCACCGAAGGTCGACTTCCCAAGGTTTTTTGGCGAAGACCTAATGAGTTGGGTATTCAAGGCTGTTAAAGAGTGTTTTTGAAATATTAGAAAGTTAGAGAGGTGGTCTTTAAATACTTTCTTATAGTAGTTGGACTGTTTTCGTAAAGTTTGTACAGCCAACCCTAATCTCTTTAAAAGGAGATTAGGGTCACGTTAATAGATGAACTCTTTGGCTCTCTCTCTCTCTCTCTTTCTCTCTCTCTCTCTCTCGTCCTCTCCTTTCCCCAACATCTCTCTCTCGTCTCTTTCAATCTGTAACATGGTATCAGAGCCATAGACCTAGGACTGTGCTATCTAGGGTTTCACATTCCTTCCTTCAAGTTAGGGTTCACGTGTATATATATTTTTCTTCTTCTGCTGATTTCAAGAAAACAAGGACTATGTTGGGGGAAAGGGGCTAATCACGTTTAATATGTAGAAACGTGATTAGCACCCTTGTGTTGCTGCTGCCGTGGAAGACATTGAGAAACGTTGATGAAGTTGCTGCCGTGGAAGATCAGATCTGATTTTCTGTTGATTGATTGGAAGCAAATCTATGAAGTTTGGTTGGAAGGAAATCTATGAAGTCTTGTATCAGATCTGCCCTAAACAGATCTGATTTTTTTCTGGCTGTCGTGGAAGAAGATCTGTGAAGTTATATATCAGACTGCCCTTTCGATGTTGTGTGTGGAGTCACACTGTTTGAAGGCTGCTGTTTGGCGTGTGGAGCAGAAATGACCTGCTGATCGTGGAGGCTTTAGCTGCTGTTTGTGGGTGTAGTTTGGCATGTGGAGCAGAAATAATCTGCTGATCGTGGAGGCTGTTCGTGGGCCTGCTATCATCCGCAACAATTGATTCAAATCTCTGTAATCTGTT
>JAANDH010000426.1:4336-229424 GCA_011799765.1 Nymphaea thermarum
TGGATAATGGTACCCTTATATAGAAGAAAAAAATCAAGAGTGGGACCGCTAAAAATCTAGAGTGGGACCAATTAACTTTGCTTCTTTTCGTTTGAGAAGGAAGAGTTTCTTTGACAGCGCTTTTAATGTGTGCATGCTTTCCATTTATCGACCAATCGGATTGGAATTAGATCTATATTTTAATTATATCCATTTGTTTCATACTCAAACATTTGGATTCAAGTATGAACGAAGAAAAGTTATATCCAAATCTAAATCCAAAAATTGGATTTCACAATCTGAATCTATTTGGAATTTGATTTCTATGTTTACATCTATAGCTGATTTCTTAATGTGAAGTGTTGGATATAAAATGTTTGCTTGAAATAAATTTCATTCTGATTGGATGTCATTCCTTAAATCCAAATCTAAATTGATTTCTTAATCAAATATTAACGTGTTTTCCATCTCCGATTTTTTAGAACCGTTTGATGAGAATTCCAAGTCCCACTTACCGTTTTTCTCCGGCCTTCACAAAGAGGACAATCTCGCTAGGCATGGGCAACCTCTGCCGACATAAAGAGATCCGACAGAGTGCTGAGGCATTGTCTTCGGCGTTAAATAATGGCCTTTTCCAGACATTTAATTCCCTAGCTAACCTGATCAGCTAGAGCGAGTCAAGGTGGAGGACGTTCACTGTTCTACACCAAGGACCCACAAGCTTGCAGCTGAGAAATTATGGCAGAGGTTGCGAATCTTAACGAAAAAAAGAGGGCACTGGCCTAAAATTATTGTCTTCAAAGTACCTGACAAAGTGTTTTGTTCTCCAAATCATACTGATCATCCGTTAAATATGCTTAGTTCTTCACGGAAAAAATATCATTCTCCTGAATTTTGACAACAATCTTCTTCTTAAAGCTTAATTGATTTCTAAATCTTGCATGTATATTACATAACGTAGATTTGTGTGATCCACAACGATTTTTTTCTTTTAATTTCTTTTATTGGTCGTCAACAACAATTAACGTGAACACTCAGCCAACATGAAACACGGTCATGGTAAAACCAACTACTTGTGAGAGTGGTAATCAAAATAATAAATTTGAGCACAAGGGAAGGAGATAAGGGCAAGATGCATAGTTAAAAAGCTTGTAGCTTTACGTATAGTAAAATAACTATCAGTAAATCTAGCTGTATGTACAATGAAAGTGGTCGTCTTTTCGATGTCAAGTGGACAAAACTAACAGTGTCAGCGGTGTAGTGGGGACAAACCGTCATGTGTGGCAAACTTCCGAAATGAATGGACCGCGTGTGCGTGAATTGTAACTTGGAAGGGAAACTGTTTAGCCATGCTTGAGTACAACACGCTCAAATTGTATTTTACATCGACAACAAATTTTTTCGAATGCTCGTGACACCATTTATATAAAAGTGATCACCGAGTTGTTATTGAAAATATGTTATTAAGCTTGCATTGCATAGTTTTTTATTCTTAAATCATATTTTCCAAGCTCGAAAATTTATCAAAGGAGGAAAATAAGAAAGAAAGAAGTGCATTTTAATAATCTAATATTAATCTATAACTTTTTCTCATTTTTTCTCTCTCTCAATATATACACACACACACACACACACATAAAATTAATCAATTCATTGGGAAGTTCAAAGCAAAAATACAAAATCAAACTAATTAGTCGGATGCATGTATATCGAACCAGCAACGATTTGTTTGAGATCCAAAAAGCATTTCTATGTCGTTTTCTATTAACTAAAAAACATTTTTTCGTCGTTAACGGATGAAATTTTATGCACGACAATAGTTATATAACCTGCAACCATCCGTCGACGGCAGATCTTGGGTGAGACAATAAGCCGTCTGTGGAAACAGTAATACTTGGCCTTTTTCATCAAATGGCATCCCCCATTCTCTGAAAAATATGGCCCTCCATGACAAAATGAATAATTGCCTTGTCCTCGCCACTAGTAATTGAGTTTCCCTAACAGCTTTAGTATTGCGGTCGGCAATATTGGCTCCATTTAGGTAGGCTTATCGTTTTCATACTGAGGTTTAAATACACAACGTTCTTAATGTTTAATGTCCTTTTAAGGTCTCCAACAGAAACCTAATACATTGACAACCCCTAGACAGTATGGCTTGATCACCTGCCCCTCCTCCTACCGAAGGTTGAAGACCTGAACGGGGAGGCAAAGGAGAATGGTGGCCTTCTTGGATGTGTTTGAATACCTTGGAATATCTGAGGCCCCAACTCCTTCAGTTCAAGGATTTGCCAAATTGTAGATTAAGATCCCAGTTATCCACAAGTCGAACTATTTGGTATAAAAAATCTGTGCATTGAAGACGCATGAAATTTCCCCATTATGTATATACCTGATGCGTTTGCTAATGCCATTAGATCTCCCTTAACCATGCACAATAACCGTCGCATCATTGTCTTGTCTGGTCTTTCATTGTGTTCACCTTGACTTATTTGTGGCTCTACCCCCGCGTGATTCATAAGCAGTTGGTACCAAATCATGTATGAAATTTCAGGGTACGACTGCTAATCATCGTTTTCCCTGGTCTCACTTTTACACGAATACTTATGGCGGACTCCCTATTGGTAAGGCCTCTTTCTGCTAAAACTCTTGATGTCTGCTCCTATCCGCTGAACAGCAACACTTGTGAGCGTAACACCACTGTCAGGACATGATCATGGCTACCTATACAATCGCAGGGACATACATGTACAGTAATGATTGAGATATTGGAAGAACAAGGACGAAGTCGTCATCATGAAGACCCAGAATACTGTATATGGCGTCATTGTACAAAGAGAAGGTTTCCGAAAAACAAACAAATAAGCAGAAAGAGAACGAACGAAGAAGCATGTGAAACAGTGAGTGGCAATGCAGTGTGGCGGTAATAATCTTCTGGAAAGAGGACCTATCGGGAAAGGAAAACATCCTTTAAAAGGAGAGAAATGAAGAGATTAACAGAGGCAATATGATTGGAAAAAGAGAAGAGAAGAGAAAGTTGGAAGGAAATCTGAAAGCAAAAGCTATTTCCTGGTTCCAGCTTTCTCTTCCGTCAATGTACGGACAAAGAGGGGCGGGGGTTCCTTTGTCAGCAGAATTTGCAGGGTGGGGGGAGGATTTCGGCATCAGTTACTCCTGAAATTTAACTGAAACTATAATGCATCAATGGTGATCATCAGGGTACCATGTCACTGTTTAATGCTTTGTGTCCATCACTCGATCGGCAGCTTAATGCCTAGAAATCCACTCTCAAATTATTTCAATGAATATACAAGATTCGAAGAGCATAAAAAATTCGACCATCTACAACTTTCTTTTTTTTGCATACTCAAATCATAACAACAAATATCGTCATCGGTTTAGGTAAAGTTGTTTTACAAGAAAATCTCAAAGTCTAAAAAAAATCAAAATGTTATGTAAAAACACAATAAATAAAAATTATTAAGAAGTCATAAAAACATCTAGTTAAAATGACAAAATTGACAAAGTCATAAACATTGCATTGCATCTAGGAGGTTCGGTTAAATACCTAAAATAAAAGAAAATAAAACAATGAAACAAAAATAAAAAACAGAAAATGAAATGAAAAATAAATAAAAATCATGATAAAATTGCATTAAAATCGTGATAAAATCATGTTAAAATCGTCATATTTTTTTTCAAAATTTTTATCTTCTTAACTTTTTTTTATCAATATCGTGATCTTTAAAAAATATATATAGTGATATATGTGGCTATGACACAAATAAAATAACTGAGATGGGACAGTAATATTAGGAATCCAAGACATTTAAAAATGGACTTCAAGTTTGGGCTTTTAGATCTTATTTAATTGCACAAATGTTCGTGCAATTGCATCCCTCTCCGTGTCCAACTTTCGATCAATGGGAAGGATTGGTTTCACCGCGGCCAATGAGGCCGGAATCAGAAGATCCTTAGACAGCAAAAAAGATGCAACCCAAATGTTAAAAACACAGCCAGTTTCCCAGCCTTATCAAATCCAAAGCAACATGTGGTTCTAATTGTACCCAACGTGTGTCATTGACCTTACTGCTTTGTTAATTTATAGTTTATTAATAGAGTTGTGTTTTTTGTCTGGAATGCAATTTAAGTTGGAGAATTCCGTTCATCGTTATAATTCTTAACAGGTACGGGATAAGATAATCCAAGTTGTGTTTTAGGTTTTGTGGCGTCAATTTATTGTGCTGCAAAAGAAGAGGTATTAATATGCAAATTAAAGGATAGCAGAAATGTTACCGTGAGTTAAATTCACACCATTGGGGATGTGAAAAGGGGTTTCATATGGTATTAGGATGAAATAATATTCGTCACTCCAAAATTTGTGAAACCAACCTTTCCCCCTTTTTTTTTTCTTTCTCTGACTTTTCCTGTAGATTTGATGACATGTTACAATTATTTCATGAAGAAATAGAAATATGTCTAGTAAGGGAAGAAAGAAAGGGAATTGAAATAATTGAGATCTGGCATTCAGTAAAGATGATGACGCTACAGATCAATCAACAAGCATGTGGATTGATGCCAACAGAGCCAGCAATTCCACAAGAACTGAAGTTGCTTATTGGCACATACAGTTACTTACTGACACCAGAAAGAAAACCAAAAACAAAAACAAAAACAAAAACCAAGGGCGCCACTAGGATCAGTAGCTAGCATAGGCATAGCTTGGAAACAACAGCAAAAAAAATAAACAACACACCCTTATTCTGCTGATAATATGTTCAGTTTGCAGCGGAAGTGTTTGCTGCATATGTTAAAGGAGTTGAGCACGCTGAGTGAGAAGGAGACAAGCTTGCTCTTGTATGACTGTCAAAGCTTCACGAACATGGTGCTCCTCCGTCAAGGTCGCGCCTATAGCAAATCGAAGTATGTAAGCACCGGCAGCAACAGTATGAGCTATGTAAAGCTTCCCAGTAGAGTTAACTGCCTCCAGCAGGTTGCGGTTCAGCGTCGATTGATCGTGCTCACCGTTTGCTCTGAGCCTGAAACACACCATAGCAAAGCTTCTTGGTGCAGCGACCTCGAACCGCGCATCTGCCATAACTAGCTTCTCAAAGACCATGGCAAGCATGACATCACTTCGTATATGCTCTTTGAGTTTGTCCATGCCGTAGGCCCTGATTACAAGGCACAGCTTGATGGATCAGAATCGCCGGCTCAGAGCTATTTTCCAGTCTTTATAGCCGATAACCTTCTTGCATTCAGTTGCAGAATTCCTGAGGTACTCAGGGTTGGTGGACAATGCACTCACAAATGCAGTAGTGTCTTTTATCCAATGGCAACAGCCATCCATGTTGGTAAGAAACCATTTGTGAAGATTGATACTGATGGAGCTTGCGTGTTCCACCCCGTCTAAGTGGTGCCTGAAGTCGGGGCATATGCGAGCACTTCCAGCGGATCCACAGCGCCAACACCAGTAGTGCCAATTGTGGCACACAAATAGAAAGGGATCAAGCCTTTTGCTATGTCGTCTGCCGTGGCTGACTGTACTGCAACTGGCTGTGGGCAATATTCAGTGGCAGACTTGACGATTGAGCAGACTGTTAGTTGTCAAAGGTCGTCCGGGGAAGGAGTAGTGTGAGTCAACAGAAAATTCGGCTGCATGCATGCAAGTTAAAGTACGGCAAACGGCATGAAAAGCACACCTTAGGGGATGTAGAAGGCGGCTTTGGCTTTTAGTCATATGGTAGGTATAACCATTCTTCACGGCAAAATTAGTGACACCAAACTTTCCCTTTTTTTTTCTTTCCTTTCTCTGACTTTTGTTGTAGAGTTGATGACAAGTTACAAAAGGTTCATGAAATGAAATGGAAAGATGATGACGCTGCAGATGAATCAATAAGCACGTGGATTGATGCCATCAGAGCCAGCAATTCCACAAGAACAGAAGTTGCCTATTGGCACATACAGTTACTTATTGATACCAGAAACAAAAGAACAAAAACAAAAAAGAAACGAAGGCGCTACAAGGTTTAGTAGCTAGCATAGGCATAGCATGGAAACAACAGCTAACAAACAAACGACACAACCTTATTCTGCTGATGATGTTCAGTTTGCAGCGGACGAGTTTACTGCATATCTTAAAGGAGTTGAGCACGCTGGGTGAGAAGGAGATGAGCTTGCTCTTGTATGACTGTCCAAGCTGCACGAACATGGCGCTCCTCCGTCAAGGTCGCGCCTATCGCAAATCGAAGTATGTACGCACCAGCAGCAACAGTATGAGTTATGTAAAGCTTCCCAGTAGAGTTAACTGCCTCCAGCAGCCTGCGGTTCAGCATCGATTGATCATGCTCACCGTTTGCCAAGAGCCTGAAACACACCATCGCAAATTTTCTAGGTGCAGCGACCTCGAACCGCTCATCCGCCATCACTAGCCTCTCAAAGATCATGGCAAGCATGACATCACTTCGTATATGCTCTTTGAGTTTGTCCATGCCATAGGCCCTGATTACAAGCCACAGCTTGATGGATCGGAAACGCCGGCTCAGAGATATTTGCCAGTCTTTATAGTCGATAACCTTCTTGCATTCACTTGCAGAATTCCTGAGGTACTCAGGGTTGGAGGACAATGCACTCACAAATGCAGTAGTGTCTTTTATCCATAGGCAACAGCAGTCCATGTTAGTAAGAAACCATTTGTGTGGATTCATACTGACGGAGCTTGCGTGTTCCACCCCGTCTAAGTGGTGTCTGAACTCGGGGCATATGCAAGCACTTCCAGCATAGGCAGCATCTACATGGAGCCACACTCCATATCGTTTAGCTACGAGACCAAGGTCCTCCAGCGGATCCACAGCACCAACACCAGTCGTGCCAATTGTGGCACACAGGTAGAAAGGGATCAAGCCTTTTGCTATGTCATCAGCCATGGCAGCCTGAAGTGCAAGCGGCTGTAGGGTATATCCGGTGGGAGCGGATGTGGGTAGCGACCTAAAATTCTGAGGATTGATTCCAACAATCCTAGCACCCTTTTCTAAGGAGGAGTGTGTTTGGTCAGAGCTATAAACCACAAGCTTGGTGATGTTATGGAACCCAACTTTGCTTAGAACTTTATCCCTAGCAGCGACCAGGGTACAGATAATTGCTTCGCAAGTGCTTCCATGGAGCACCCCACCTCCTCCTTGGCTGGCATTGTTGGTAGGGAACATGAATGCAGGTGGGAGTTTAAGCATTTGAGCCATCCAGTCCATGACGATGGTCTCGAGCTCGGTCGCAGCAGGAGACGAGACCCAATTAAGACCGACAACGTTGAAACCTCCGCAAAGCATATCTCCTAGGAACCCAGCTGTGCTAGCATTGATTTGGAAGTAGGCAAAGAAATTGGGGCTCTGCCAATGTGTTAGGCCAGGGATGATACTGTTGTTGACGTCAATAAGAATTTTCTCAATGGACTCTGGAGAAGTCGGGAAGGTTTCCGGCAATTGCCTTCGCAGATAACCAGGTTCGACGGGGCTGAGCACTGGGTAGTCCTCAATGTGCTTATAATAGTCGGCTATGAAATCGACGACTCGATGGGCTTGTTGACAGAGTTCCTGATAGTCCAGTAGTCTAGCATTTTCTTTGGCGCCGTTACTGGTGGGGGTGGCCATGTCAAAATAGGGTAAGAAAGAAAAAGAAGAGTAGCGATGGTTGAGGGAAGCTGCAGAGAAGGTGGCAATGGTTTCTTCTTCTTAGTGGAAGCTAGAGCGAATTAAGAAGGATGGTGGTGGTGTAGTGAGGCGCTTCGGCAGAGAGAGAAATTGTTAGCACGCACATAGGAAAAAAGAAAGCACAGGAGCAGAGGACATGCATTCTATAAACAGCAGGTGGGAGCTTGTGTTATACAATGGATAATGGTACCCTTATATAGAAGAAAAAAATCAAGAGTGGGACCGCTAAAAATCTAGAGTGGGACCAATTAACTTTGCTTCTTTTCGTTTGAGAAGGAAGAGTTTCTTTGACAGCGCTTTTAATGTGTGCATGCTTTCCATTTATCGACCAATCGGATTGGAATTAGATCTATATTTTAATTATATCCATTTGTTTTATACTCAAATATTTGGATTCAAGTATGAACGAAGAAAAGTTATATCCAAATCTAGCTGATTTCTTAATGTGAAGTGTTGGATATAAAATGTTTGCTTAAAATAAATTTCATGATTGGATGTCATTCCTTAAATCCAAATCTAAATTGATTTCTTAATCAAATATTAACGTGTTTTCCATCTCCGATTTTTTAGAACCGTTTGATGAGAATTCCAAGTCCCACTTACCGTTTTTCTCCGGCCTTCACAAAGAGGACCATCTCGCTAGGCATGGGCAACCTCTGCCGACATAAAGAGATCCGACAGAGTGCTGAGGCATCAATTTATGGCAGAGGTTGCGAATCTTAACGAAAAAAAGAGGACACTGGCCTAAAAATATTGTCTTCAAAGTACCTTACAAAGTGTTTTGTTCTCCAAATCATACTAATCATCCGTTAAATAAGCTTAATTCTTCACGGAAAAAATATCATTCTCCTGAATTTTGACAACAACCTTCTTCTTAAAGCTTAATTGATTTCTAAATCATGCATGTATATTAGATAACATAGATTTGTGTGATCCACAACGATTTTTTTCTTTTAATTTCTTTTATTGGTCGTCAACAACAATTAACGTGAACACTAAGCCAACATGAAACACGGTCATGGTAAAACCAACTGCTTGTGGGAGTGGTAATCAAAATAATAAATTTGAGCACATGGGAAGGAGACAAGGGCAAGATGCATAGTTAAAAAGCTTGTACCTTTACGTATAGTAAAATAACTATCAGTAAATGTAGCTGTATCTACAATCAAAGTGGTCGTCTTTTCGATGTCAAGTGGACGAAACTAACAGTGTCAAGAGTGTAGTGGGGACAAACCGTCATGTGTAGCCATGCTTGAGTACAACACGCTCTAATTGTATTTTACATCGACAACAATTTTTTCGAATGCTCGTGACACCATTTATATAAAAGTGATCACCGAGTTGTTATTGAAAATATGTTATTAAGATTGCATTGCATAGTTTTTTTATTCTTAAATCATATTTTCCAAGCTCGAAAATTTATCAAAGGGGGAAAATAAGAAAGAAAGAAGTGCATTTTAATAATCTAATATTAATCTATAACTTTTTCTCATTTTTTCTCTCTCAATATACACACACACACACACACAATTAAATCAATTCATTGGGAAGTTCAAAGCAAAAATACAAAATCAAACTAATTAGTCGGATGCATGTATATCGAACCAGCAACGATTTGTTTGAGATCCAAAAAGCATTTCTATGTCGTTTTCTATTAACTAAAAACATTTTTTCGTCGTTACTACATTTACGCATGAAATTTTATGCACGACGTGACTTATATAACCTGCAACCATCCGTCGACGGCAGATCTTGGGTGAGACAATAAGCCGTCTGTGGAAACAGTAATACTTGGCCTTTTTCATCAAATGGCATCCCACAGTCTCTGAAAAATATGGCCCCTCCATGACAAAATGAATAATTGCCTTGTCCCCGCCACTAGTATTGAGTTTCCCTAACAGCCAGTGGCAGAGCCAGCGTGGGGCAGGTGTGGGCGTCTGCCCACGCCAGCCCAAAAATTTTCAAACAGCCCAAATATTTTCAAAATATGTGAATCTTAAAATATGTGAATATCTCATAAGTAGGATACGATGAATCTTAAAAATCTTTGGTTTCACCTGTGCCCAAAATATTTTCAAAAGTCTTCTTCTTCCCTCTCACTGCCCTGCCCACGCCAGCCCAAAATATCATGCCCCCACCAGCCAATTTTTCCAATTTTTCTGGCTCCGCCACTGCTGACAGTTATAGTATTGTGGTCTGCAATATTGGTTCCATTTAGGTACGTGTATTGCGGTCGGCAATATTGGTTCCATTTAGGTACGCTCATCGTTTTCAGACTGAGGTTTAAAAACACAACGTTCTTAATCTTTAATGTCCTTTTAAGGTCTCAAACAGAAACCTAATACATTGACAACCCCTTGACAGTATGGCATGATCACCTGCCCCTCCTTCTACCGAAGGGTGAAGACCTGAACGGGGAGGCATAGGAGAATGGTGGCCTTCTTGGATGTGTTTGAATACCTTGGAATATCTGCAGCCCCAACTCATTCAGTTCAAGGATTTGCCAAATTATAGATTAAGATCCGAGTTATCCACAAGTCGAACTATTTGGTATAAAAAATCTGTGCATTGAAGACGCATGAAATTTTTCCATTATGAATATACCTGATGCGTTTGCTAATGCCATTAGATCTCCCTTAACCATGCACAATAACCGTCGCATCATTGTCTTGTCTGGTCTTTCATTGTGTTCACCTTGACTTATTTGTGGCTCTACCCCCGCGTGATTCATAAGCAGTTGGTACCAAATCATGTATGAAATTTCAGGGTATGACTGCTAATCATCGTTTTCTCTGGTCTCACTTTTACACAAATACTTATGGCGGACTCCCTATTGGTAAGGCCTCTTTCTGCTAAATCTCTTGATGTCTGCTCCTATCTGCTGAACAGCAACACTTGTGAGCGTAACACCACTGTCAAGACATGATCATATTCATGGCTACCTATGATATAGTCGTATTCCCCCAAAAGAATGTTCCGACAACAATTAAAAGAGGCCAAACCAATATAAAATTGCTGAAATTCGGAATTACAGGGCAGCGTGCATAAAATCAAGTTTTCAACACCGATATTGCAGCAATATACGTCAAGATATATGCTAAAATGCAGAAAAATAGTAGACACCAATTTACGTGGAAAAACCCCCAATAATGGGGTAAAAAACCATGGGCAAGAGAGATATATATTTATACTTCAAAGAGGCAATACAACTACGTTGTTCATCTTGCAGCGAATAGCATAAATCATTCTCAAGAATGAATACACAAGAAAACAACAAGAAAAGAGATCATCGTATTTCCTTCTTTTCTTTCCCTTGTTTTCTTCACTTTCTCTCTCTACGCTTGAACCCACACGGCTGCCCAAACCCGCAACCGTACTCTTCTTCCTCTTTCCTTCTTGCCTTCTCTTCTCCCCTTTTCTTCCTTCCTTCTCCTTCTTCTCTTGCCGTGAGCAGCCACCAAGAAGAAACCCTCTTCTTTTTTCCCAAAAGAAGACAACGAGAGAGAGAGAGAGGGACGTGAGACGTAAGAGGGAGGGGCACCATCGGGTGCCCTCCCCTTCACCCGCCCGTCACTTAAGTGACGGGCCGGGTCGGGTCCTCTTTTGATGCTGGACCCGACCCAACAAACTTCCCCTCCAGCCTCAAGAGAGTGATCATACCTGCAAAATGAACAAAATTAATACACTGCCTTAAAGGCAGTCATCCCAACTAAGTCTCTACACATGTCATGTTTCTCCTTAAGTAGAGACTTCGTCATCATATCTGCAGGATTCTTTTCTGTCTATATCTTTTCTAACTGAATCAATTTCTGCTCAAGCACATCACGAATGCAATGATATCTGACATCAATGTGCTTGGTCCTTGAGTGGAACGCTGAATTCTTCGCCAAATGTATAGCGTTTTGGCTATCACAATGCAACACATAAGTCTTCTGACTAAGACTTATATCATGAAGAAAACTCTTCATCGACAACAACTCTTTACAAGCTTCAGTTGATGCAATATATTCTGCCTCTGTAGTAGAAAGAGCAACACACTTCTGCAACCTGGACTGCCATGATACAGCCCCCCCTGCAAAAGTAAAAACATAACCAGAAAGAGACTTCCTAGAGTTCAAGTCACATGCCATGTCTGCATCAACAAATCCTTGTATCTTTGGGTTAGATTCACCAAAACATAAACAGTAATTGGAAGTATTTTTCAGATACCTTAGGATCCACTTCACTGCTGCCCAATGCTCCTTGCCTGGATTTGACAAGAACCTGCTAACTACACCAACTGCATAAGCTAAGTCTGGGCGTGTGCAAAGCATAGCATACATAAGACTCCCTACTGCGGATGCATAGGGTACATTCTCCATTCTTTCTTTCTCATCTATTGAGGATGGACATTGCTCATTTCCCAATTTAAAATGCGCTGCTAAAGGTGTACTTACCGTTTTGACATCTTTCATGCTGAACTTACTAAACACCTTCTCAATGTATTTCTCTTGTGATAACCATAACTTCTTGGCCTTCCTATCACGAACAATCCTCATGCCTAACAATTGTTGTGCTGGCCCCAAGTCTTTCATATCAAAGAACTTGCCCATGTCCTTCTTCAATTGGTTAATCAATTGACAATCCTGTCCAACAATAAGCATGTCATCTACATATAACAACAAGATAATGAAGTTACCTGATGAGAACTCTCTGATGTAGACACAATGATCTACTGCTGACCTGCGATATTTTTGATTTATCATAAATGAATCAAATTTCTTGTACCACTGTCTAGGTGCTTGTTTAAGTCCATACAAGCTCTTCTTTAACTTACAAACCATGTGTTTCTTCCTAGCAACCACAAAACCTTCATGTTGTGTCATGTAGATTTCTTCCTCTAGATCTCCATGAAGAAAAGTAGTTTTTACATCTAACTGCTCCAACTCCAAGTCTAGACAAGCCACCAAACCAAGTATTACCCTGATAGATGACATTTTAACAACAGGAGAAAAAATTTCATCAAAATCAATACCTCTTTCCTGCTTGAAACCTTTCACTACTAACCGAGCTTTGTATCTCAACTTGCATTGACCTTCATTTTTAAGCTTGTAGACCCACTTGTTCTGCAACACTTTCTTACCTTTTGGTAGCTCTACCAAATCAAAAGTGTGATTCTTATATAAAGAATTAATCTCTTCCTGCATAGCTTTAATCCATTCATCTTTATGCATATCATCTAGCACCTCTGCATAGCACTCTGGCTCTCCACTACCTGTAAACATGATATATTCATCAATAGAATATCTAGTAGATGGTATACGTGTTCTTTTACCTCTTCCCAATTGCTCCTCAATTGGTTCTGAATGAGAAGGAAGCTCCCCTCCAACTCATGCTCATGATCAGTTTGAGTCTCCATAGGGCTGCCATCTGTATACTGCTCATATGTCTATTTTTCCTCTTCCTCTATATCTTCATCAGTCTCACCATGCTCAGATGAATGTTCTTCAGGCTCTACATAGGTTGGCTCATGAACACCACTAGCATTCACACCTGATTGTTTGTCACCCATGACATCTTCAATCGTCTGATCCTCTCTGAAGACAACATCACGACTCATGTAGATTTTGTCATTCTTTGGATCTCATAACCTGTAACCAAATTCATCATCTGCATAACCAAGAAATATTAGAGGAATAGCTTTATCATCTAGTTTGGTTCTATGTTCTTTTGGTACATGCATAAAAGCTTTACAACCAAAAACTCTGAGGTGATCATACTTAACCTCTTTATCTGACCAAACTCTCTGTGGAATATCTCCATCTAGAGGCACTGAAGGAGACCTGTTTATCAAATAAACTACAGTACGCATTGCCTCTGCCCAAAAACACTTAGACAACTTAGAGCTAGATAACAAACTTTTAACTCTCTCAATTATAGTTCTATTCATCCTTTCTGCAACTCCATTATGCTGTGGAGTATAAAGAACTGTCTTTTCATGTCTAATACCATGCTATAAACAATAATCACGTAAAGAAGATGTTATGTACTCACCACCATTATCTGTACGCAGTCTCTTCAACTTCTTACCTGTCTCGCGCTCAACCGCTGCATGAAAAGTCATGAAGATACTACTTACTTCACTTTTGCTTTTCATTGTGAAAGCCCACACCTTCCTAGATGCATCATCAATAAATGTAACAAAATAGGATGCTCCACCTGTAGATGTCACATTTATAGGTCCACATACATCTGAATAAACTAAATCTAATACATGTTTAGTTTTTGAAGAGCGTTTTTTCTTAAAGGAAACTCTATGCAACTTACCAACCAAACAATGATTATATGGAGATATCTATGCACCATCTGCCTTTGATAACAAATTCTTCTTGGTGAGTAAATCGATTCCTCTTTGACTCATGTGACCTAACCTCTTATGCCACAAATCTGACGAAGTACCACCAGTAACTGCATTGACATCCACACTACTGATTCGAGTCTTCATCCCATACAAAGAACCAAATCTGTCACCTCTAGCCAACACTAGTGTCCCCTTGGTCAGTTTCCAACCTGTCTGACTAAACGAAGTACAATATCCATCTTAACTTAGTCTTCCTGCAGAAATCAAATTCATTCTCAGATCTGGAACATGTCTCACGTCTCTCAAAGTCAACTTGCATCTTGTGCTCGTCTGAATGCAAACATCTCCTATCCCAACAATCTTAGAAGTATCACTATTGCCCATGTGAACTACTCCAAAATCACCTGATCTGTAGGATAAGAATAACTCTCTACATGGTGTGGCATGATATGATGCCCTTGTATCCAAAATTCATGTAGAATCACTATTTTGAACTATAAGACAATCATTTTCTTCAGATAAAAATAACACTACATCATCATCTGAAGCAACTGCAGTGTACTCTTTTGGCTTCGCATTCTCTTGAGTCTTCTTTTTCTGCTCTTTATCTTCTTTTCATTTCCTGCAATCAATCTTCTTGTGCCCTGGAATACCATAGTGAAAGCATTTATCTGTCATCTTGGGTCTTGATTTAGACCTAGAGTTTGACATGTCCTGCCATTTGATACGGTTTTTCTGTCTGCCCCTATCTCCCATCACTAGCACCTGTGAACTAGTAGCACCGAGAGACTTTCTCCTTGTTTATTCATTTAGAATGCTGCTGGTTACATGCTTCATCGTAAGCACACCATCTGGAGCGGAGTTGCTCAAAGAAACAACTAAAGTCTCCCAACTGTCGGGAAGAGAACTGAGCAATAAGAGTGCCTGTAACTCATCATCTAATATCATTTTCATGGCCGACAACTGATTGATTATGTTTTGTACTTCATTCAAATGCTCTGACACTGGTTTTCCCTCTCTAAGTTTCAGATTTACTAATTGCCTAATCAAGAAAGCTTTGTTCCCTGCTGTTTTCCTCTCATAAAGATCATGCAACTTCTCCCATAACGACTTCGCACTCGTCTCAGCGGATACCAAATGAAAAACACAGTCATCTAACCATTGTCTGATGGTACCAATAGTTTTTCTATCCAATAACTTCCATTTTTCATCTGTCATATTCGCTGGCTTCTGGTTTTCAATAGGTGCATATAGGTCTTTACAATACAGCAAATCTTCCATTTTGGCTTTCCATATGGTCCAATTGTTCCCATTTAGCCTAGTGGGGGTCGACTCCATCCTTCAATAAGAATGCACACAACCAACCTGACGCTAGCCTGACGCTAACCTGCCACTAACCTCGCTCTGATACCACTTTGATATAGTCGTATTCCCCCAAAAGAATGTTCCGACAACAATTAAAAGAGGCCAAACCAATATAAAATTGCTGAAATTCGGAATTACAGGGCAGCGTGCATAAAATCAATTTTCCAACACTGATATTGCAGCAATATACGTCAAGATATATGCTAAAATGCAGAAAAATAGTAGACACCAATTTACGTGGAAAAACCTCCAATAATGGGGTAAAAAACCACGGGCAAGAGAGATATATATTTATACTTCAAAGAGGCAATACAACTACGTTGTTCATCTTGCAGAGAATAGCATAAATCATTCTCAAGAATGAATGCACAAGAAAACAACAAGAAAAGAGATCATCGTATTTCCTTCTTTTCTTTCCCTTGTTTTCTTCACTTTCTCTCTCTACGGTTGAACCCACACGGCTGCCCAAACCCGCAACCGTACTCTTCTTCCTCTTTCCATCTTGCCTTCTCTTCCTTCTCCCCTTTTCTTCCTTCCTTCTCCTTCTCCTTCTCCTTCTTCTCTTGCCGTGAGCAGCCACCAAGAAGAAACCCTCTTCTTTTTTCCCAAAAGAAGACAACGAGAGAGAGAGAGAGAGAGAGAGAGAGAGAGAGAGAGAGAGAGAGAGAGAGAGAGAGAGAGAGAGAGAGAGAGGGACGTGAGACGTAAGAGGGAGGGGCACCATCGGGTGCCCTCCCCTTCACCCGCCCGTCACTTAAGTGACGGGCCGGGTCGGGTCCTCTTTTGAGGCTGGACCCGACCCAACAACCTATACAATCGCAGGGACATACATGTACAGTAATGATTGAGATATTGGTAAGAACAAGGACGAAGCCGGCATCATGAAGACCCAGAATATTGTATATGGCGTCATTGTACAAAGAAAAGGTTTCGAAAAAACAAACAAATAAGCAGAAAGAGAACGAACGAAGAAGCATGTGAAACAGTGAGTGGCAATGCAGTGTGGCGGTAATAATCTTCCGGAAAGAGGACCTGTCGGGAAAGGAAAGCATCCTTTAAAAGGAGAGAAATGAAGAGATTAACAGAGGCAATATGATTGGAAAAAGAGAAGGGAAGAGAAAGTTGGAAGGAAATCTGAAAGCAAAAGCTATTTCCTGGTTCCAGCTTTCTCTTCTGTCAATGTACGGACAAAAAGGGGCGGGGGTTCCTTTGTCAGCAGAATTTGCAGGGTGGGGGGAGGATTTCGGCATCAGTTACTCCTGAAATTTAACTGAAACTATAATGCATCAATGGTGATCATCAGGGTACCATGTCACTGTTTAATGCTTTATGTCCATCACTCGATCGGCAGCTTAATGCCTAGAAATCCACTCTCAAACGGGCTTATTTTTCAATGTATATACAAGATTCGAAGAGCATAAAAAATTCGGCCATCTACAACTTTAATTTTTTTGCAAGAAAATTATAACAACAAATATCGTCATCGGTTTCGGTAAAGTTGTTTTACAAGAAAATCTCAAAGTCTAAAAAAAATCAAAATGTTATGTAAAAACACAATAAATAAAAAAATATTAAGAAGTCATAAAAACATCTAGTTAAAATGACAAACTTGATGAAGTCATAAACATTGCATTGCATCTAGGAGGTTCGGTTAAATGCCTAAAATAAAAGAAAATAAAAATGAAATAAAAATAAAAAACAGAAAATGAAATGAAAAATAAATGGAAAATCTTGATAAAATTGCATTAAAATCGTGATAAAATCATGTAAAAATCGTGATATTTTTTCAAAATTTTTATCTTCTTTACTTTTTTTTTATCAGTATCATGATATTTTAAAAATACATATAGTGATACAAGTGGCTATCATGCCAATAAAATAACTGAGATGGGACAGCAGTATTTGGAATCCAAGACATTTAAAAATGGACTTCAAGTTTTGGCTTTTAGATCTTATTTAATTGCACAAATGTTCGTGCGATTGCATCGCTCTCTGTGTCCAACTTTCGATCAATGGGACGGGTTTGTTTCACCGCGGCCAATGAGGACGAAATCAGAAGATCCTTAGACTGCCAAAAAGATGCCAACCCAAAGGTTAAAAACACTGCCAGTTTCCCAGCCTTATCAAATCCAAAGTAACATCATAACATGTGGTTCTAATTGTACCCAACAAGTGTCATTGACCTTACTGCTTTATTAATTTATAGTTTATTAACAGACTTGTGTGTATTCTCTCTAATGCTCTTCAAGTTTGAGAATTCCGTTCATCGTTATAATTGTTTGACTTTTGTAACTTAAGCCTACATATATCACGAGGCATGCTTATTATTGGATTCATCTTCATTGCCGGTTCATTTGTTAAGTTCATTGTTCAAACAATTCATGTTGAATATAGACATGCCGAATTTTTTTGTAAACAATTTTTAAATGTTTTACTGAAACATTGATCTAGGGAAGCAGATCATAATGAATAATCTATCTGTATGGCCAACTTTAAATTAAACTATGTCTATCATCTGAAGGAGTCTTCAGGGTTGAACAGACTTTAGTTGTCAAAGGTCATCCAACACGGAGGTGGTGCGAGTTAACAGGTACGGGATAAGACAATCGAACTAGTGTTTTAGGTATTGTGGTGTTAATTTATTGTGCTGAAAAAAAGAAGAGGTATTTGATATGCAAATTAAAGGATAGCAAAAATGTTAGCTCAGTTAAACTAACACCTTGGGGGATGTGAAAGGGGGTTTCTCTTTTTTTTTCTGACTTTTCCTGTAGATTTGATTACATGTTACAATTGGTTCATGAAGAAATAGAAATATGTCTAGTAAGGGAAGAAAGAAAGGGAATTAAAATAATTGAGATCTGGCATTCAGTAAAGATGATGACGCTACAGATCAATCAATAAGCATGTGGATTGATGCCAACAGAGCCACCAATTCCACAAGAACTGAAGTTGCTTATTGGCACATACAGTTACTGACACCAGAAAGAAAAACAAAAACAAAAACAAAAAACCGAGGGCGCCACTAGGACTAGTAGCATAGGCATAGGTTGGAAACAACAGCAAAAAAAATAAACAACACACCCTTATTCTGTTGATGATATGTTTAGTTTGCTTTTAAGATCACTTATACGTGAATATACACATCTAATCAAATCATGTATCTAGGAATGCAAAAACTATTGAAAAGTTAATACAGCTAGTAAGAAAAAAAGAGAACAAACCTTGTAACCTTTAGGTGCTTCAGCATATGCACATCCAGTCACTCTTCATTTTCGCGAAACATTATACTTTGAAAAACCATTCTTCACTGTAAAGAGTTGATTTAAAGTGATGCCTCTCATTAATTTCATTGTCATAAAGTTGAACTAGTAGGCAGGCAACTGTGTCGTGAAATTTGATAGATAGTGAAGATTGGAGGGAGCAAACATTTTTTTAAGAAACATAGAACCAACATTTTTACACATAGGTAATGAAATTTAAGCTTCTAAATACTACAAAAGATACTAAATGGCCATATCAATTCAGTACGATGATAGTATAATAGGCTCATACCAAGAACCTAGGCTATGTAACCTTGTATCTTCATACAAAAGTCCTGAAACTATGGATAATGTCAACACATATATCAGATACAAATCAATAGTCAATATTCTGAATAAGGAGCTGCATGTTAATGAAAGTCCTTTGGATTGTCCCAGTCCTGAAAAGGCATGACAATTACATTTGTGCGATTAGTGGAGCATTTGGATAGTAGATGCTCACATCTAGGAAGGAATGTTTGGTGACCTATCCTTGATGTGTCCTGAATTTATAAAGCTAACAAGTTAGTATGTCAGTATGGCTTGTCATTCTTATTAAATTCTAGATTTTTTGTAACGCTAATGACTTTTAGTTTCCCATGAAAAATGCAATCTTTCATGGCTGGCTTTGCTGCTTCTGGAGCTCTAACGACTGCTCTAAGGTTTATCACAAAAGCATCGTTTGAAAATTCTAAAAATGGTTCGCTCGAATCAATAAAATGCTTTTCCTTGAATTCTATTTTATCTGTTGCAAAACTTGGTGTTGGATCCTCCAGTACCATGCTACACCTTTTGCTTGTCAATCTAGAATTGGAAAATCCCTTTTCTTTAGTGAAACTAATTGCATGTATCACTTTATTACACCTGAAATAGTATCATCATATTGAAAATGTCTTGACCACCATAGTTGTGTTTGCATCATGATCGTTCACAAAGACAACTTCATACCTTTAGCATCAACAATAGAACCTTTTAGAGTTTCTGAAAGCTTCCATCTTAACATTAAATATATTGGCTGAAATTTGGTTCTATTACGTGAGAATGTTCCTACTCGAACTGATGCTTGAACCTATGACAACAAGGAAAAACAATTGAACTTCTATTATACTAATGTTTGTTGTACAGTCTATTACCAATAAGAGCAATGTACCTGTTTTAGTAGATTTGCTTTAGACTTTCTAGTTGAGGATGATTGAGTTCATTATTTGGGCAGCCTATATTGACATAATTCCACAATCAGTGCAACTTTAACTATATTTTGATTGATTTTTTTAGTACATATAATCTCATGCTCCAATTAATGCTGGTTAATTGCCTTTGCAGTACTCTTGTTTTCTATTTGTTCAATGTTTAAGATGGCATGCGTTCTGCTTTATGCATTTGTCTTCCCCAAACTAGAAATTGTGAAGTATTATCGTTCAAAGGCAGCTTCTGGGAGATCAAAAATTGTCTCAACAGATCTTGCTGCAGGAGGTGTACTGCAAGATACTGTGAGGGTTAGTTTATGATTTTTATTTAAAAATCGTGTTTCCTTGTATTTCTACAATTGAAGATTGAAGAAAATATGGTAGATTCATTTCCTCACTTAAAATTTTGGCATACCTTTTTAGGACTCGAAGAATCTAAAGGACTTTCAACGCTTCAGCAACAAGTAGCTCTTTATTCAGAATATTGACTCTGCCATTGATTTGTATCTGATATATGTGTTGACATTATCCATATTTTTAGGATTTTTGTATGAAGATACAAGGTCACATAGCCTAGGTTCTTGGTATGGGCCTATTCTACTTTCGCAGCAAGGTTGATCCGATGAGAATACCGACAAAAAACTGCCCTCGGATATCGCAACTATAGGCGGAGATGTGGGTTCTTTGGCTTGGGCAAGTATGAACGTAGTCGGCCAACAAGGTAGTCCTTCGGCAGAAAGCGGTGGGACTACGACGTTCGCCTGCGATGATTGTCATGTGTAGGGTCAGGATCCACTTGTTAGGGCATGTTAGGAATGGCGCTAGCTCCTTCCAAAATTAGCGGCGAGATGAGGAGAGGCTTTGGCGGTGGCTGCTAGGGTTTGAAGATCTCTCCCATGTGTCCTCAATGCAAAATGACCAAAATGGCAAAATGATCAAATGTCAAATTAATTAATTTATTTTTTGAGAATTAGGGACTTCACTGAATCACCAAAAAACCCAATTATTGCTGGAAAAGGGTGAAACTTTCACCGGTTGTCCACGCTAGTGCAATAGAACCCATCTTCACCCAAGGGAGGTTGCTCCCGATCAACCGCTTGGAACTCCTTCAGATCTAGTCAGAATTGGCTAGAAATTTGAGTGAAGATAGCTGAGATCTGTACAAAGACAACTATGGCAATCTCGCCCTCAAACTCCATCCATAATGCTGGTTTTGGGATCTGCAATATCGTTGCTTGCTAGCGGGAAACTAAGACAATAGCCGCACAGAATGAAGTTGCCTACCGACGGATCTAGATAGCGGTTTGTAGTCTTCTTTGCTGCAAAGTACTCCAAACTCGTCACCAAGCAAGAAATATGAATTGAGAACCTGTGGTGAATGATGATGACAAATCGAAACTTAGATTTCAGCCAGTTAAACGAGGCACACATCTCCTGGCCGAGATAAGGCACCTAGTCTCCTCAAACCAAACCCTAGGTGATCTCTATCTATTGCCAAACCACCCAAAGGGAAATGACCGAAGTTAGGGTAAGACACTTGCCTTAGATTAGTGCAACTTTAACTATATTTTGATTGGTTTTTTTTAGTACATATAATCTCATGCTCCGAGTAATGCTGGTTAATTGTCTTTGCAGTATTCTTTTTTTCTATTTGTTCAATGTTTAAGTTAGCATGCGTTCTGCTTTATGCATTTGTCTTCCCCAAACTAGAAATTGTGAAGAATTATCGTTCAAAGGCAGTTTCTGAGAGATCAAAAACTGTATCAACAAATCTTGCTGCAGGAGGTGTACTGCAAGATACTGGGAGGGTTAGTTTATGATTTTTATTTAAAAAACGTGTTTCCTTGTACTTCTGCAATTGAAGATTGAAGAAAATATGGTAGATTCCTTTACTCACTTAAAATTTTGGCATACCTTTTCAGGACTCGAAGAATCTAAAGGACTTTCAACGCTTCAGCAACAAGTAGCTCCTTATTCAGAATATTGACTATGCCATTGATTTGTATATGATATATGTGTTGACATTATCCATATTTTTAGGATTTTTGTATGAAGATACAAGGTCACGTAGCCTAAGTTCTTGGTATGGGCCTATTCTACTTTCGCAGCAAGGTTGATCCGATGTGAATATCGACAGCAAGCTGCCCTCGGACATCGCAACTATAGGCGGAGATGTGGCTCCTTTAGCTTGGGCAAGTGTGAACGTAGTCGGCCAACAAGGTAGTCCTTCGGCAGAAAGCAGCGGGACTACGACGGTCGCCTGCAATGATTGCCATGTGTAGGGTTGGGATCCACTTGTGAGGGCGTGTTAGGAATGGCGTTAGCTCCTTCCAAAATAAGCGGAGAGAGGAGGAGAGGCTTTAGCGTTGGCTACTAGGGTTTGAAGATCTCTCCCGTGTGTCCTGAATGCAAAATGACCGAAAGGGCAAAACGATCAAATGCCAAATTAATTAATTTATTTTTTGAGAATAGGGGACTTCACTAAATCGCCAAAAAACCCAATTCTTGCTGGAAAAGGGTGAGACTTTAACTGGTTGTCCACGCCAGTGTAATACAACCTATCTTCGCTCGAGGGAGGTTGCTATCGATCAACCGCATGGAACTCTTTCAGATCTGGTCAGAATTGGCTGGAAATTTGACTGAAGATAGTTGAGATTTGGACAAAGACAACCGTGGCAATCTCACCCGCAAACTCCATCCAAAATGTTGGTTTTGGGATGTGCAATATCGTTGCTTGCTAGCGGGAAACTAAGACTGTAAGCCCCATGATTTTCTTTCCCTATCCTTTTCAAACTGTCCAGTGTATCAAATGGAGACATTTGTGGAGAAGATAGGGATAAGGGCATACATAACCACATTTTACAGCAAAGACTCTTCTTTTACCACAGGCTTAGAGGAGCTCGTCCAACATTAGAGAGAGAGAGAGAACGAGTGAGAAACGTTTCCTTCTTGCTCTCTTGTTGGAACTGAGGCTCGTGGCTGCGGGAAGAGAACCAGAAGCAGAGGTTGTTGCTGGAAGTTGCTACAGAGTTTCAAAGGTATGGGAAATATTCAGTTATGCATGTATCATGAAGCCTTTATTTTGAGTTCTTATAGAATCGTATACATGTGAATATATATATCTATACGTCTAGAAAAGCGTTGCTTGTCGAGATGATGTTTTATGAGTTTAGTTCTAGTTATCTCTGGTTTTTCTAATAATGAAGCATACTGAATATTGGTTTGAAACTAGAATTTCCCCTAAAACAGAGCATGAATATCTAAGGTAGGGCTTTGTTAGAGGATTCAAGTAAACCGTCGGAAAGAAATTTTCATACCAGAACCCTCACGGAGGGTCTGGCCACAGAACTTACAAGGACATCAAATGTTAACAGAATAGAAGAAGAGCAGTCCAGAACGTCACTAGCAGAGAACAAGGCCGACTCTGCTCGACAAACAATAAACTTAAAATCAACACCCAAATATGAGTGAAGGAAGGAAATACAGTGGGTTTTATAGAAGAGCAGAACCAGTCGCTCGACCGACTGAAAAAGGAAAATATATATATATATATATATATATATATATATATATATATATATATATATATATATATATATATATATATATATATATATATATATATATATAAGAAAAAGGGGAGGAGATACTGTCTCAATGAACAGAATCAGTATCAGTCGCTCACCGACGAACAAAGATCGGTGTCGGGAGTCGTCTTGTTCACGATAGTAGCAGAGGCGATTTGGGGGAAAAGTTGAACATGGTACTGTTGACGTGGATTTTCCTCCTGCGTTGTTCCTCCTCGTTGGCTGGTCCATCCTTGTCGCAATGAAAGGGGAGATTGAGAGAGACGCATCTAGTTCGGCTGGTTGTCTCCCTCACAGAAACTGTGCTAGAAGAATGAGGGCAGAGGAGGCAATGTTGGCCAAGAGCGTCGGACAGTCGGTGGGGTGGTGGAGAGCCGTGGCGTCGGAGCTCGCAGGAGGATGACGTTCCCTTCTCTCCCACTCGAACTGGTTTTGGGTGGTTGCAGAAGCCACCGCCCACCGTGGGTTAGACGTGAGGAGAGGAGCTCTCGCGCGAAGAGAGAGAAAATGCAGGCGTGAAATGAAGAAAAAACGAGCGTATGCCATATTTATATCAAAGTTGGAAAATTTCAAAACGGGTCCAAATAATTAGCACAATATTCAGATATGCTGTTATAATTTTTATAGACTCATGCCGCCTCACTTTTGCTAAAAACCTCTTCAAAAAGAGGCTCGCGAAAGTTATTTTCATCAAAAACCGGATATTTAATATGCAATTGCGATCTGGCACCCTCTAAGCTGTTGAAATTTGCAAAAAGTGGGTTTTAATTGTTTGAAATAAGAAATGTATTGTTGTGTATTATTGCTCTTTGATGCCTCTTATTTTAGTTAAATTTCAGAAAAAGGATGTTGAACTCTATTGTTTCTAAGTAGCAATTTTTGTGTTTATTCTGGATGTGGTATGCTCTGTACTGTTGCATGTTTATGCAACTTTGTTCTGTTATCATTAAGGCAAGTTATAAAATGGTTTATTTTTGTGGTGTGGGAAACTGAGCTTGAGGGCGGTTTCTATGAGAGGTACTAGACGATGTCTAGAAAGGAAAAACCCTCACTTTTGAAATTTGAAGGCGAAACGTGAACTTTGTGCGATGGTTTATGCGAGTGCGAGCTTTCTGTGTTGCCCAGTGTTGGTTTTGTCCCGGGAGGGGTGGCGCGCGAGGGTTCCCCGTTGTCGTCCACTCTTCTGTCTGTACTGGAGGGCCCACAGGGTATTGGGCGGCACAAGGGCCCGGGATTTCGTTCTGTTTTTTGTGTGGAAGCGATGTCTCCTGGTCTCTCACCCCGGGTTCCTAGAGAGACCATGTTGCTGCAGCGGCGATATGTGATATCTCAGGAGGCTTCACTGCAGGTACCCTCGATCCGTTGGATCGCCTGGTGAAGAGATTTTCGTTCCGCCCGTGAGTGCCCACGGGGTTTTCTGTTGCTCGACACGATGACCATGACATTGCTAGAAAGCCACGGTTGGAAGCCTACGAGACTTTGGAGGTTGTGCACACCTCGTTCTGTTTTGATGATGTGACGTAACTCTAATATGTGTAAAGTTTTTGAAAAACTTTTGGTTGTAGTTCATAAGGCCTTTTGGAATCGTTTTAGGGAACTAAGTATTATTTTGATGGGCCATGTCCCATTCATGGCTGGATTTTCTCATACTCAGAGGAATTCTGACCCCTCTTTCTACTCTAGAGGTAGTACATGATAGATTCTGGCTCATGGAGTGACGACCTCAGGCTTTGTGATGGACGGGCATTGGCATTCTGAACACTGCGTCGGTTTTGGGCTTAGTGGTTATCTTAGTTGTTTGGGTCCAAGTGTTTTATTTTAAAACAATGCATTTGTTTATGTTTTGGTCATGACTCATTGTTGTTTCCGCAATTATTTTAAATAAAGAAAGAAGAAAATTTTTGGTGTCAAAAATTGGGTCGTGACAAAGACAACAGCCGCATCGAATGAAGTTGCCTATCGAGGGATGTAGATGGCAGTTTGCAGTCTTCTTTGATGCAAAGTACTCCAAAACTCGTCACCAAGCAAGGAATATGAATTGAGAAATTGTGGTGAACGATGATGACAAATCTAAACTTAGATTCCAACCAGTTAAACAAGGCACCCATCTCCTAGCCGAGAGAAGGCACCCAGCCTCCTCTAACCGAACCCTAGTTGATCTCTATCTTTTGCCGAACAACCCTAAGGGAAATGACCGAAGCTAGGGAAAGACACTTGCCTTGGATTAGTGCAGCTTTAACTATATTTTGATTGGTTTGTTTAGTACATATAATCTCATGCTCCCATTAATGCTGGTTAATTGTCTTTGCAGTACTCTTTTTTTCTGATTGTTCAATGTTTAAGCTAACATGCGTTCTGCTTGTCTTTCCCAAACTAGAAATTGTGAAGTGTTATCGTTCAAAGGCTTCTTCTAAGAGATCAAAAACTGTCTCAGCAGATCTTGCTGTAGGTGTACTACAAGATATTGGGAGGGTTAGTTTATGATTTCTATTTAAAAAATGTGTTTCCTTGTATTTCTGCAATTGAAGATTGAAGAAAATATGGTCAATTCCTTTACTCATTTAAAATTTTGGCATACCTTTTCAGGACTCGAAGAATCTAAAGGACTTTCAACGCTTCAGCAACAAGTAGCTCTTTATTCAGAATATTGACTCTGCCATTGATTTGTATCTGATATATGTGTTGACACTATCCATATTTTTAGGATTTTTGTATGAAGATACAAGGTCACATAGCCTAGGTTTTTGGTATGGGCCTATTCTACTTTCGCAACAAGGTTGATCTGATGTGAATACTGACAAAAAACTGCCCTCGGATATCGCAACTATAGGCGGAGATGTGGGTCCTTTGGCTTGGGCAAGTGTGAACGTAGTCGGCCAACAAGGTAGTCCTTCGGCAGAAAGCAGTGGGACTACGACGTTCGCCTGCGACGATTGACATGAGTAGGGTCGGGATCCACTTGTTAGGGCATGTTAGGAATGGCGTTAGCACCTTCCAAAATTAGCAGTGAGAGGAGGAGAGGCTTTGGCGGTGGCTGCTAGGGTTTGAAGATCTCTCTCGTGTGTCCTCAATGCAAAATGACCAAAAGGGCAAAACGATCAAATGCCAAATTAATTAATTTATTTTTTGAGGATTGGGGACTTCACCGAATCACAAAAAAACCCAATTATTGCTGGAAAAGGGTGAGACTTTCATTTTTTGTCCACGCCAGTGCAATAGAACCCATCTTCACCCGAGGGAGGTTGCTCCCGATCAACCGCTTGAAACTCCTTCAGATCTAGTCAGAATTGGCCGAAAATTTGACTGAAGATAGCTGAGATCTGGACAAAGACAACCGTGGGAATCTCGCCCTCAAACTCCATCCAAAATGTTGGTTTTGGGATCTGCAGTATCGCTGCTTGCTAGCGGAAAACTAAGACTCTAGCCGCACGGAATGAGGTTGCCTACCGAGGGATCTAGATGGTAGTTTTCAATATTCTTTGATGCAAAGTACTCCAAAACTCGTTACCAAGCAAGGAATATGAATTGAGAACCTGTGGTGAACGATGAAGGCAAATCTAAACTTAAATTCCAAACAGTTAAACGAGGCACCCTTCTCCTGGCCGAGAAAAGGCACCTAGTCTCCTCGAACCGAACCCTAGTTGATCTCTATCTTTTGCCGAACAACACTATGGGAAATGACCGAAGTTAGTGTTTGACACTTGCCTTGGATTAGGGCTGGCGCGAGTCGTTGGTGTCTTGTGGGATTTTGCTAGAACCAAGGGCCAAATCTTCACATGATAATCTTCTCGAATTGCGTCACCGGCCCCTCTACCTCCCTGGGTGTAGGAGGAATGCACTGAGGGACGCCTTGAACATGCGGAATGGGGAAATCTGTGGATGAATCCAAACATGGGGTCGCCTAGAGCAGCTCCTCGTCGTCTTCAAGCATAGATCCTTCGGTCGATTGGAAGAAGAAAAAAAAGATTACTGATTTGATATGGTCATTTAACATCTTTTATAGTATTTAGAAGCATTGACACGTAGAAGTGATCTTAAAAGCAAAATCTTGTACCATTTCTCTCTATTTGCTTTTTTCCTCTTCACAAAGCAAGGATTAGGAATGAGAACCCATGGTGAACAACGATGACAGATCTAAACTCAGATTCCAGCTAGTTAAACGAGGCACCCATCTCCTGGAACCAAACCCTAGTTGATCTCTATCTTTTGTCGAACAACCCTAAGGGAAATGATCGAAGTTAGTCAGACACTTGCCTTGGATTAGGGCTACCATGAGTCGTTGTTGCATTGTGGGATTTTGCTAGAACCACAGACCAAATCTTCACGTGATAACCTTCTCGGGTTGCATCATCGACCCCTAAACCTCCCTGGGTGTAGGAAGAATGCACCGAAGGACGCCTTGAACGTGCAGAATAGGAAATTCTGTAGATGAAGCCGAACATGGGGTCGCCTGGAGCAGCTCCTCGTTGTCTTCAAGCGTAGATCCTTCGGCCGATTGGAAGAAGGAAAAAGAGAAGAAAGATTGCTGACTTGATATGGTCATTTAGCAATTTTTGTAGTATTTGGAAGCATTAATCTCATTACCTATGAGCAAAATATGTTGGTTTCATATTTCTTAATGAAATGTTTGTTACCTCCTATCTTCACTATCTATCAAATTTTACGGCACAACTGTCTGTCTAGTAGTTCAACTTTATACTAATAAAATTAATGAGAGGCATCACTCTAAATCAACTCTTTACAGTGAAGAATGATTTTTCAAAGTCTAATATTTTGCGAAAATGGAGAGTGACTGGATGTGCATATGCTGATTTTTTGAGTTGATTTGTTCAGGTACGGGTTGGTTCTAGATGCATCTTACAATGTTTCTGATATGATTGGGAGATATACTCCTTTGATCAAAATGGTGAAGATAACTTCTAGGTACTTTCTGACAATAGCAAGCCTCTCATGGTTTCTGTTGAAATCTGCATTTTACTTTACAGCCAAATATGGAGACCAAAGATGGATGATAATGTTAAAATCAATCTTGGGGTAAACTAATGGTCACCTGACTGTCTGATATCTTTATTGAAGCACCTAAATGTTACAAGGTTTCTTCTCTTTTCTCTTACTGGTTGTATTAACTTTTCAACAGTTTTTGCATTCCTAGGTACGTGATTTGATTAGAAGTGCATATTCACGTAGAAGTAATCTTAAAAGCAAAATCTTGTACTATTTGCTTCTTTCCTCTTCACTACCTTTATGTGCAGTTCTTCAAGCCCACGCTTAAACATTGAAACATGGTCATTGGTGATACTTGATCTTTAGTAACAAAAAAGATTTCCATTGTTAATAGATTCAGCATTGCGACTTTTACTAACGTTGTCATGAATGTTTCCATCAATAAAAATATTTAGCAACAACAAATGTGAGTTACTAAAGGTCGATTCTCTTGTAGTGAATTCCAATTTATATAAATATATATATATATATATATATATATATATATATATATATATATATATATATATATATATATATATATATATATATATATATATATATATATATATATATATATATATATATATATATATATAGGAGATGCTTTTATAAATTAGTTGTAAGCAAATTATCAAGTATGCTTTTGAAAGGTGGAATAAGTTATTCTTGCATTCTTGCTTATCCTTTTCCACATGCTTTCAGCAATTTCCTGCAAAGGACATTTAATCCACATTTGCAGTGTTAAAATGGAAAACATATATTATACAAAATTTAAATTAGAAAATATTAAAAAGCATTACAACAAATTTGAATTTGCTATCTAGATTCACCATCCCTTTCCTATAAGCCACAGCCAATCAAGTGTAACTCCTGAGAAGATCCCGGCCAACAAGCAACAACATAAGAAGTTCCCCAACGTGTTCTGCTCAGGCTCCTGTAATACAAAAAATTCGTTACTTGACCATAAATTCCTTTGCATCTCAATATGTTTGTAGAAGCAAGCCACCATTCAAGAAACTAGTGCTTTGTTTGGTCTTAAAAGTATGGACACAGTAATCTTGTCCTATAAGAAATTTTTTCCAATTGAAAACTTTTTGATTGAATAAGAAGATCGCAAAAGTATTTATATATTAAATTTCACAAGCTGAAAAAATGTTATGGAGTTCAAGTGCATAAAATGATTATACAAAAAAGAACCTTTTTCAAATTGATGATATCTTCAAAATGTGGCCTTCTTTGAAAGTGAGACCTGTCTTCAATAAAATTATGAGGCCCTCAAAATAAATTTTAGTAGGTAAATTTGGTTTCATCTTCTTGCTAGCCACTTAAAACTCATTAAGAACCCAAAAAGGTAGTGAAGAGGAAAGAAGCAAATAGGTAAAAATGGTACACGATTTTGCTTTTAAGATCACTTCTACGTGAATATGCACTTCTAATCAAATCATATACGTGGGAATGCAAAAGCTGTTGAAAAGTTAATACAACTAGTAAAAAAAAAAGAGAACAAACCTTGTAACCTTTAGGTGCTTCAGTAAGGATACATACAGTTAGGTGACCATTAGTTAACCCCAATATTGATGTCAGCATTATCATCCATCATTGGTCTCCATACTTGGCCGTAAAGTAAAATGCGGGGATCAGTAGAAACCGTGAGAGACATGCTATTGTCAGGAAGTACCTAGAAGTTATCTTCACTGTTTTGATCAAAGGAGTATATCTCTCAATCAGATCAGAAACATTGTAAGATGCAACTAGAACCAACCCGTACCTGAACAAATCAATTCAAAAAATCAACATATGCACATCCAATTATTCTCCATTTTCGCAAAACATTAGACTTTGAAAAACCATTCTTCACAGTAAATAGTTAATTTAGAGTGATGCCTCTCATTAATTTTATTATTATAAAGTTGAGCTAGTAGGCAGACAGCTGTCATGAAATTTGATAGATAGTTAAGATAGGAGACAATAAACATTTATTTAAAAAATATAGAACCAATATATTTTGCACATAGGTAATGAGATATAAGCCTCTAAAGACTACAAAAGATGCTAAATGACCATATCAATTCAGCATGAAGATAGTAGAATAGGCCCATACAAAAAACCTAGGCTATGTGACCCTGTATCTTCATACAGAAATCCTGGAAATATGGATAATGTCAACACATATATCAAATACAAATCAATGGCATAGTCGATATTCTGAATAAGGAGCTGCTTGTTGCTGAAGCGTTGAAAGTCCTTTGGATTCTCTAAGTCCTGAAAAGGCTTGACAAAATTTCAAGTGAATAAAAGAATCTACCGTATTTTCTTCAATCTTCAATTACAGAAATACCAGGAAATAAGTTTTCTAAATAGAAATCATAAACTAACCGTCTGAGTATCTTGCAGTACACCTGCTGCAGCAAGATCAGCTGAGACAGTTTTTTATCCTTCAGAAGCTGCCTTTGAACGATAATACTTCACAATTTCTAGTTTGGAGAAAACAAATGCATAAAGCAGAACACATGCCAACTCAAACGTTGAATAGATAGAAAAAAAAAAGTACGACAAAAGCAATTAACCAGCATTAGTGGGAGCATGAGATTATGTGTACTAAAAAAAACAATCAAAACATAAAGTTGCACTTGTTGTGGAATTATGCCAATATAGGCTGCCCAGATACTAAACTCAATCATCCTCAATTAGAAGTCTTAAGCAAATCATCTAACTTTTTGGTAATAGACTGGACAACAAACATTAGTATAATAGAAGTTCAATTGTTTTTCCTACTTGTCATATGTTCAAGCATCAGTCCGAGTAGGACCATTCTCACACAAGAGAACCAAATTTCAGCCATTAGATTCAATGTTAAAATGGAAGCTTTTGGGAACTCTAAAAGGTTCTATTGTTGATGTTAAAGGTAGGAAGTTGTCTTTGTGAACGATCATGATGCAAACACATCTACGGTGGCCAATAAATTTTCAATATGATGATACTATTCCAAGTATAATAAAGTGATACATACAATAATTCCAATAAAAAGGAGGTATTTTCCAAATCGAGATTGTCAGCAAACATGTGTAGCAAGGTACTGGAGGATCCAGCACCAAGTTTTGCATCAGATAAAATAGAATTCAAGGCAAAATATTTTATTGATTCGAAAGATTATCACTCACTTGCTCCTTTTCGAAGACCATTTTTAGAATTTTCAAAGGCTGCTTTTGTGNCATTATTCATGGGAAACAAAAAGTCAGTAGTGCTATAAAAAATTTAGAATTTAATAAGAATGATAAGTCATACTATCATACTAACTTGTTACCTGTATAAATTCAGGACGCATCAAGGATAAGTCACCGAGCATTCCTCCCTGAACGTGAGCATCTGCTATCCCAAATGCTCCACTAATCGCACAAATGCCAACATAAGCATTGATTCCTCCCCTTCCTGACCTGGCTAGATCTAACTACGAAAGCAAAGTTCATTGAATTATTACATTGCTATCAGGTTTTTTACTTTAGTTTCAAACCCTCCCTCACTCTTCCCCACTCTCCTCCTAGAAAATAAAATACATAAGAGATTTTTACTCGGCCACGCTCTTGAAAGAAGTTTTGTGAAAAAAGATCTTACCACAATAACTAAAAAAGAACTTATGAAGAACAGGGTGTAGCCACCCAAGTTGCGACGCCTGGTGTTCAGCCTAGCTTCATAATATGTAAGCAGAGCAATAGTCCCCAAAGCAAATGGCTGGTACACCAATGTGAGAACCCTTGAAGGATGGTACCTCTGCATGCCACAAAAGAATCTATTGGACGTATACCCTTTCGAATTTCTCAAGGAACATTATGACTGACCCAAGTTATATAAAATAAAGCTGAAAGAACTCACAGGAAATAGGTAACCGTAGTAATCCTCAATTGTGAGCATGCTATTCCATGAGAGCAGAGACCCATTCCCAAGGATCCAGCACATAACAAGCGCTGCATATTTGCCCTGTAAGGTGCCAACAGTACCATTTTTTCCTTAAGATACGATGAGATTGAGCAACAAGCAGATATTGGCTGAGACGACAAGCCGATAGGTGAGCAAAGAACGCAAGTTGATCACCAGGCAGTCCAGTACATCTGGACAGTCCATTTATACACGTGCATACGGGTAGGTGAAACCATGCATCCGTAGATCTTGGCTGAGAGTCTGAGACGACAAGCCGCTGGCTATCTGTGGACATTTTTGTGCACTTGCATCGCTCTCCGTGTCCAACTTTCGATCCATGGAAAGGATTTGTTTCACCGCGGCCAATACAAATCGATTATCACAGAAGATCCTAAGACAGCAAAAACGATGCCATCTCAAATGTTAAAAACACAGCTAGTTTCCCAAACTTATCAAATCCAAAGCAACATGTGGTTCTAATTGCACCCCATATGTGTCATTGACCTTACTGTTTTTTAAATTTATAGTTTATTAATATACTTGCGTGTTTTGTCTCAAATGCTGTTTAAGTTGGAGAATTCCGTTCACCATTAGTTAAGTTCACTGTTCAAAGAATTCATGTTGAATATAGACATTCTGAATCTTTTTTTTTAAGCAAAGATTTGAATGTTTTACTGAAACATTGATGTAGGGAATCACATAATAATGAATAACCTATGTTTGTCGTCAGCTTTGAAATAATTTATTGTCACAAAAAACGCCGTTTTTTTCAAAAAAACGCGTATTTAACGCCAAAAACAGGTTTGCCGTATAATACCCATCTTATTCCCATTTTTTTCAAAAAAAACAGTTATGCCGTATTATACCCGTTAAATACCCGTATTATACGTTTTTTTCCATTTTTTTCCGTTTTTTTATTAATTATTATTTTTTATAATTTTTAAGATGTATTAAATGTTTAATTTTTTTAAAAAATTTGCTGAACTTTTCCCGTTTTATTCTCGAGATATAAAACTTTGCCGTATTATACCCGTTTTTTGAATTAAACGATGTCTATCATCTATCGTATTTGATGAAAGGAGTCTTCATGGTTGATCAGACTTAAGTTGTCAAAGGTCGTTTGAGAAAGAGGTAGTGCGAGTCAAGGGGGATAAGACAATCGAACTTGTGTTTTAGGTATTGCGGCGTCAATTTATTCTGCTCAAAAAAAGGTATTGATATGCAGTTGAAGGATAGCAGAAATGTTATCCCGAGGAGGCATTAAAGGCACACCTTGGGGGATGTGAAAGGGGGCTTCATATGGTAGATGAAATCGTCACTCCAAAAGTTGTGGAACTTACCATCCCCTTCTTTTTCTTCTTTCTCTACTTTTATTGTAGATTTGACGACATGTTACAATAGGTTCATAAAATAACGTTACAAAGGAATGAAAAAACTGAGTTAAAAACCTAAAATGCATAGGTGAATGAAGCCGAGTTAATTAAATGGAAAGCATGCACACATTAAAAGCGCTGTCAAATAAACTCCTCCTTCTCAAACGAAAAGAAGCAAAGTTAATTGGTCCCACTCTAGATTTTTAGCGGTCCCACTCTTGATTTTTTTTCTTCTATATAAGGGTACCATTACCCATTGTATAACACAAGCTCCTACCTGCTGTTAATAGAATGCATGTCCTCTGCTCCTGTGCTTTCTTTTCTCCCTCCGGTGAGGTGCCTCACTACACCACCACCATCCTTCTTAATTCGCTCTAGCTTCCTGTAAGAAGATGCAACCATTGCCACCTTCTCTGCAGCAATGGTTGCTTCTTCTTATTGGAAGCTCGAGCGAATTAAGAAGGATGGTGGTGGTGTAGTGAGGCGCTTCGGCGGAGGGAGAAATTGTTAGCACGCACAGCGGAAAGGAGATAGCAGAGGAGCAGAGGATATGTATTCTATTAACAGCAGGTAAGAGCTTGTGTTATGCAATGGGTAATGGTACCCTTATATAGAAGAAAAAGAATAAAGGATCAGACCATTAAAAATCAAATTTGACTTTGCTTCTTTTCGTTTGAGAAGGAGGAATTTAGTTGGCCGCGCTTTTAATCTGTGCATGCTTTCCATTTAATTAACTCGACCTCATGACATCTATATTTTAGGTTTTTAACTTAAATTTTTCATGCCTTTCTCACGTTATTTCTTTTAAACGAATGATCTTTTCTTGAATTTTTGTTCAGTAGGAAGCGCAAGCTTCTTGATACAAGATGCTCCTCAAGGCAGACGCTGTCGCTGCCGGTCCTGTTTCCGCATCGTCTTGGATCATTATCCCCCTGATGCAGAAATCCTCTTTGCTGTTAGTGGTTGTTCGGGCTATCAACCAATCGGATTGGAATTAGATATATATTTTAATTATATCCATTTCTTTTATACTCAAACATTTGGATTCAAATATGAAAGAAGAAAAGTTTTATCCAAATCTAAATCCACGAGTTCGATTTCACAAGCTGAATCTGTTTGGAATTTGATTTTCATATTTACATCTGAATCCGAACTCAAATTTTGAGCCGAACCTATAGCTGATTTTCATAATGGAAAGTGTTGGATATGAAATGTTTGTGTAAAACAAATTTGAGATGTCATTTATTAAATCCAAATCTGACACGATTTCTTAATCGAATAGAACTTTGGATCTGATTGTAGACCAAAAATCCTGCGTATTGAAGTCGTAGACGTACGATGGAATGGCTGTGCCGTTAGCTACGAAGCTCATCAAATGGGATCCCACAGGCTCTGAAAATGTTGGTCCTTTCCGTGACATCTGATGTTCATGTCAAGGCCAATCAAATAATTGATTTTCCCTATCAGCTTTAGTACAGAGGTAGGCAGCATTGATCCATTGTCCACAAGATGATGGATCCCAAGAATGCTTATGAAATTGCAGTGGCCCTTCTTATTTCGTCCTTAAGCTAATTTTTAAATGCAATGAAGGACCTTCTTCTCGATAAGAACATAAAATGGCAGATCATGTATCCATTTGTAATTGGCATTACAATTCGCAAGGCTTTGCATATTTTCAGTACTTTTTGGGGTGTAAAAGACACGGTTAACGATAGTCTAGGGGTAGTTATTAAAGATAAAAGGCACTAAAATTCGAGAGGATAGATTGAGCAATTTAAATAACTTAATTTATCTTGTTCATTAAGAAAGCTCTTCGACGATTTTTTTTTTTTTTCACCAACATATATATGAAGAAAAAATTCTACATAAAACCATTTTATGTTCTGTCATGTCAGGTTAAAACGCGTAAGCGAGTTTTGTGACGTTGATGGATCTCAAGAGCGCTTATGATGTTGCAGTGGCCCTTCTTCATTCGGTCATTAAATATATATATATATATATATATATATATATATATATATATATATATATATATATATATATATATATATATATATATATATATATATATTGGAAAGCGTTGTATTAAGCAAAAGTTCCTATTAAACGATGTCCTCTGTCATTAGCTATGATCGCTAAAGTGTGCCAATCTCCAAGAAATCCTTAAACCAATTTACATATTTGGCTTCTCACTGAGCCTCAAGCAGCAGACAGGATTGGAGCGCTGCATCATCTTCGAGTGCCTGTTTCTTACCTGTGGAAGAAGGTAACCGTTGCTCGCGGGCTCGACGACGATGCAGTTACTCGGTCGAAGGTACCGGTGAATGGAAGGCCAAGGTTGGGCGTTTCTCCTCTATATTTTGGGAATTTGTTTCTGCAACTTCTAAGTGAAGGATTTGGTGCAGGTAAGGGCTCTAATTAATCGCTTAGTTTCAGATCGAGAACTTGGTCTACTTTTATGTCTTTGCTTTCAAGCTCGAAAGCATATGTTGTTTGAAATAAGTTTCCTGCAGCAATGTCGTTTTCAGTGATTCTCGTAGGGCCACACGGTTCTTGATCAGCTTCTCCTGCAAGTGCCCATTTATCCAAAAAGGTCCTTATCACGCAAATGCATTTTTGTGTCTTCTTCACCTCCTTCCAGACACATCGATGCCCTCTGAGGGGCGTTTGATTTGTTCATATTTTAAATCTGTGGATATATAGCATGTTTTTTGCTGATATCACCAAAAAAAAAAATGTGGTCACATTTATGGTTCATTAAAACAATCTTAGATCCATACTTACACTTTATTGTACATTTTTGCAGTCAAAAAAAAAAAACGTCTGATTGAAAATCAGAAATGGTTCTCAGATATAAGAATTTTAGATCAGCAGAATCGTACACCCCCTAAATGTTGGAATGGATGACAGGAGGGGAAGTGGCGTCGACGTTCTTCGGACTCTTGCTCCGAAGCATGCGGAAGCTTTCAAGAAGATGCGCCCATTAGAAAGAACTTATAAAACAAATGCTCGACTTCGATCTGCTTTTTAATTCTTTCTTTTCCCTCCGAATACATTTCTGGCTTCAAATCTTGAACTGTTTGTGCCCTTGTTCTCCACCCATATATATGATAACAGCATCAAGTCATGCTACTTAAGCCAGCTACGAACAGTACCCAAATTGTACACGCAGATCAAACTCAAAATTAAGTTTAAACCGCCTGAAAAGCAAGACCAATCTATCGTATTGTAACTTAGTCCCTCAATTGACAGTATTCAAGTGGCAATAGTAACCATTTGATCGTAGTTACATGTAACTGCAAACGGGTATCAGCAATCTTCTTTTTTGAAGAAAATATTTGAAGTCCTAGTGGTTCAGAATTCCCCAGTGGAAACTCATGCATTGAAAAGATTTATGAACCTACAAGAAACAAAAGCTTTTTTTAATGTTTAAATATTAATATTCATTAAGATTAATCTTAAAATAAACTGTTAAATGATCTCTTTTTGGCTTACAATATCTGACATATACTAAAGGAAACATGTTTTTTTATGTGCATTCTTACCGCGTCAGGCATAGCGATCGCATCTACAAGATTAGTTTACCAAAACGTTTCAATGAGTACCAAAAAACGGAAAACCATAGGCCAATTGGACCTACATAGACCTTTTTCCTTTTAAAATAAAGATTTAAACTACATTTTTATGGAATCGGCCTTGTTACATTTTACAAGAATAACGGTCTATTTAACATTGATATCTGTCTATACGTCAACAGTAATTAACCTCAGGAACTGTTCTGCAAAAGTTCGTATAGAAGTAAAGGTAGCAACCACGACTACGCCCTTGATTTTTAACTGTTTTGATGGTACTTTTTTCATTACTTAATTTTATTTTTATTGCTTTCTCTCGATAATGGAAACATATATTGAGCAACACCATAAAAATAGTGGCTAAAAGTTTTAAGTTTCAGAAAACTTAGTTGAAAGCAAAAGAGGCCGATGAGTTCAATTAAAGTATGGAAGGAAATCAGGCTATGGCTGTCAAGTACAGGAATGAAATATTTAAACCACACAAACTTGTCCATGCCAAGATTGTTTACTGCACATCCAAAACAAACAAAGGAAGAAGAAAAACTGCAATATTTTGACAAAGAACACAGACAACTTCAGATATGGTTATGTTCCTGCTCTCAGGATACTTATTGCCTTATAATTATATACTACAAGAATCAAGAATGAAGGTGGATTACACGTAAAAACACAGTAAGGAACAGCTTCCCCCTTCAATTCAGACACTGATTGTGGATTTTCATCGCATCACTTGCAGTAGGGATTTGCGCCTGAATTTTAAGCCCACCATGGGGCTTCACCGGTTCTGAAGTCCGTCTCCACCCAAGGCACAAACACTACTTTACCATCATCAACATTTACATCAACATGTGCTAGAGCAAGGGACTGCAAACACAAACTCAACTAGTCACAAGGCCTCCACATAATTTCCTACGAGAAATACAAGATAAGATGGCACCAACACAAATTTTGCAGCATTTGCAGATTCATGGATCAGTAGTTGCAACTTGCAACGGAAACTTTGTCATTAGCGTAAATCTTAGGTCAATTGAAACAGCAGCAGCCAGGAAAAGATCCAAGACTTCTTGATTGATTCACTTGTTTGAAATGTTTATTTCCCGTGGATCGGATGACGTTGCAAAGTATTTTGAGGAAAAGCATGGAGACAAGTTTGGTGCTCGATAAAAGTCTGGCTAAAATCTCATGATGTTCTAAGGCTCTCTGCTTTTGGCGAAACTAATGGCAAAATGCAACAAAATATGTAGAACATATATGGAAAGGAATAAGTGTGAAAACTGAAGAGGGTTAAACAGTTTATCGGGCCAGGATCATGCCGAAGTATGATATTATTTTCAACAATGAAGGTGCTTTACATTTTTTTAATATCATATTTTTAGTTTCACTATAACGACATATAGACTGCAAAATTCTTAAAAAAAAAAATGATCGGCTTTTCTCTGTGTTGTCAATGATGCAATCTGACCAAAAAGAATACATAGGAAAAGACAAGTGAAAGACATTCCTCACCAGCGGAGCGGGACCGCGAACAACCTTCCCTTGGTTGTTGTACTGTGAACCATGGCAAGGACAGATGAACTTGTTCTCAGCTGAGTTCCATGGAACGACGCAACCAAGGTGAGTGCACACGGCGTTGAGGCCATATGTTGCAAGCGTCCTGTCGTTCTCCACAACAAGGTAGGTCGGATCCCCCTGCATATCAAAGAAAGTATGAAATACTGATTGCATCTACAGTTGTAATCAGAGTGGAAAATGAGAAGGCTAGACCACAATATCTAAAACTGAAATCAGAACACCACAGCATAATAGAATGAATGATTTAAAGCCTAGAATGCTGAATATTTCGATCCATTGCTTGAAATTTGGTGTTATTGGAGGGACATATCACATATGTCACTGAGCAAAGCGCAATGAAGAATTTAAAAAGTTACCTTCAACCCTTGAGCTAGCGTTCTGTCACCAGGCCCATGTATCTTGAGCCACTCGGCTGCTACAATATCTTTTCCAAGGGCATCCTTCGCAAAAGTTCCGCTGCTGCCATCTCCAACCCTGCATTCCCACGAGAAAGACAGGGCAGTTAACTATTTCTAGTCCTGAAAAATCAAATTCTTGAAAGTTTTACAAATAATAACGGATCATGATGTCTAAACGTATATCATTCTTGGCAATTCACAGGATTGAAAATTCCTTCGCCCTCTTGTCGGCCCACATGACAAAAAATTGTTGATGAAACTGGTGGATGATCGACTTTCCACCAGTGAAAGTGATGCCTCGTCAAAAAACGGAGGACAAAATATATCTTCGCCAACGTAAGTGACAGAGATCAAGAAAGAAAGAGAGAGAAATGTGTCACCCAGCAGGAACGAAGAAGGAGGCATAGGGGACGAGCATCCCTGCAGTGGGCAAGGAAACCGCGCCGAGCAGTAGCAGGTTCATGAGCTGCCGCTTCCCCATGTCCGGCACCCGATCATTTGCCGTTACACTTGCCAACTCACACACCCCATCCTCCTGCTCCTCCTCCCGCGGCTGTCTTTCCTCCATGCCGTTGCCGGCTGCTCCAGCGACGGCCTGAAGCCAGGACCATACTTGGTGGAAGCCACCTGCAGATAATGATCACGAGCTCACAACCCAAACCAACAGAGCAAGAGCAAAATCAAACTGACTTCAAATATTTCCCATGAAAACGATGAGTTGGGCAGATGCATTTGCCATTTGATTAGGGTACCTGAGAAGGAGAAAGGGTAGCAGATGCAGCTGTGGCAGCCATGTCTGTGATCAGTCACTCGATTTGTTGGCGGATGGTGAAGTGCGAATGGTGAAGGAGGTGTAAATAGGGGAAGTGAGGCGGTCGGCAGGAAGGAGAGTCGTGCAGGAGTTTGGTGGGGAGAGCAAGGGACAGGGTGAGTTTCTGAATGGGAATCCATGGTCACGCACAGCCACATATCCGGGATCATCAGAGGGGACACTCCGATTCTAGAGCTTTTGTGGGCTGTTGCAGAGCCATAGGTGAAACACAGAAAACAAAACAAGGTGGGGAAGCGAAAAATGAGTACGCGTCCTAACGGAAAATCCCAATTTTGCTTTCTGTTTGTCAAATTCTTATTCATTTATTGTTTTTCAAAGGGAAGTTAGAACTCAGAACGTCAAGAAGAAAACGAATTTTTCAATTTCTTATAGATCTTTTTTGCTGCCGGTTTTTAGCGTTCTAAAAGTTAAGCCAGTCGAAACTGCTCCATCGTCGTATTTCCAAGTACTTAGATGAAGTCATTTTCTCGTTAACATCTCGCAGACAGCCAAATGTTTGAAGTTAAATCGTTTTTCAGCAACTTACTTTTGTTACAGGGATGATTTCATAATGTGTTGGATCTGAGTAGAAGTTAAAATTTTCATTGAGCCATTGTTTACTGTAAAAAACTTTAACGCACTGATCTGAATTTTTCTAATTCACCCTTGTCCTCTTTACTCTTTTTCCATGGAAATCATTTCATGGTTCATTTAAATTCTGAACTGGCCTTTGGGAGCATTTCTTTTCTTTCAATAGTCCGCAACTTGCTGGCTAGAAAAACTAGAGCCATTCATTTAGTAGTTTGGTGCTCTTGGCAAATGCAAGTCAGATTCTGCTAGCTGAAGCTCAAAATTCTGTTGGAGATCAGCGAAACCAACTGCCATATCTAATACAGTCTCCGTCCCCATTTTGTGGGGGTCTCATGTATTAATGATTTCAGCATTTGGACTCAACTTCGAATTTTCTTAAGTTGCGTTTCATTCCCCCTCTCCTCGAGAACTGTGGATTTAAGATCAGACTTTCCCCACTTTGATCTTAGATCACACTTTTTCTCAATACAAAAACTGCAAAATAAGTATTTCATGTGTGACCCTCCCTTAGGTCTGACATAAGATCCTTAGCTTGATGGATCACAAATTTTTGCCGTGGATCTTTTACAACATCAGTAAAAGCATGACACAAAAGATTCATCGAATTCAAATCTGAAGTATTTAAACGCCTCGTTAGTTGCGTGAGACGGGGTAATCTACAATCTATTGATCTGATTGACAACCAAATTCTTGATCTAATTGCCTGGAGTCTCCAATCATGTCTGGTGATGTTAAAAAGATGGTAAATCTGATTAGCCATATAAAGTAGAAATTAGTTGGATGCCACCGTGAATGAAATGCATGTGAATAAACAGGGCCCATGGGACTGAATCGAATGCAAAAACAGACTAATGTTCCAAGCTCTTCCATGCATGTTCTATTCCAATCGGGTCATCGCATAATGGTCGGTTCATAATTTCCCATGCTATATTGCCAAATAATAGAATCTTAGGGGCTGTTGGATTTTTAAAAAAATAAAAAATAAAAGAGAGATTGAGAACTTTATGTTTTTAGGGCGCATATAAAATGCATGTTCTTGTTCTGAGAATAAGTTACAACTTTGTTCAACTTTGGATTGTTGGATCCGGAACAATATCCATAACCACACCATGTTTTTCTTGAACAAGAAGTTTGGCGCCTTATAAACATGTAAAAACGTAATTTAAAAGACACAGTGTTCTTAATCTTTAATGTTCTTTTAACGAACCTGGGCCATTAACAACCCCATGACAGTATACCTTGATCACCTGCCTCTCCTTCTACCTAAGGTTGAACTTGAAGACCTGAACGCGGAGGCAGAGGAGAATGGTGACTTTCTAGGAGGTGCTTGATTACCTTCGAATGTCTGATACCTGATGCCCACTTTAAAGTGGGGACTCTTTCAGTGCAAGGATTTGTCAAATTGTTGATTAAGATCCCGGTTATCCATAAGTCGCAACATTCTGTATTAAAAATCTGTGTACTGAACATGCATGAAAGTCCCTGCTATATCTAATAAGTTTGCTAACGCCATTACATCTCCCTCATCCATGAAACAATAATCGTGGCATCATTGTCTTATCTCTTTCACTGTGTTCATATTGACTTATTTTTTGTTCTACCCCTGCGTGATTCATAAACAGTTTGTACCAAATCATGAATCGCGTTAATCACAACCTAGTTTCAGGTGACTGCTCTTCGTTCTCTTCTCTGGGGTCACTTTTACACGCGGGATATTCATGGCGGACACCGTATTGGTAAGCCTCTTTCTGCTAAAACTCTTGATGTTTGCTCCTACCTGCTGAACCGAGCGTGCCATCACTGTGAGGACATGATCATGGCTACCTATATAATCGTAGGGACATGTTCAGTATAGACTGAGACATTGGTATGAACAAGGAAGAAGACTGCGTCGTGAGGACCCAGAATACTGTGTTTGCCGTCTTCGTAAAAGTAAAAAGTTTGCGAAAAACAAACAAATATGCAGAAACAGAACGCAGAAGCATGTGAAACGGTGGATGGCAATACAGTACGGCCGTAATAATCTTCCGGAAGGAGGTTCTATCGGGAAAGAAAGACGTACTTTACAAGGAGAGAAATGAGAGGAGATTAACAGAGGCAATATGATGAGAACAGAAAAAGAGAAGGGAAGAGAAAGTTGGAAGCAAATCTGAAAGCAAAAGCGGTTTCCTGGTTCCAGCTTTCTCTTCTATCAAGGCACGGACAAGAGGAGTTGCTTTGTTAGCCGAGTTTGCAAGGGGAATTCGGCATCAGTTACTGTTGAACCTTTAACTTGAACTATAATGCATCAATGGTGATCATCTGGGTGGAAAATTTCCAAGGTCGGAGCACTGCAAATGAGCTTCACGGTTTCGCAGTTTAATAATGCTTTGCGTCCCTCACTCGATCGGCAGCTTAATGCCTAGAAATCCACTCTTAAAGGGACTTATTTCAATGTATATACATGATTCGAAGAGCATAAAAAATTCGACCGGAATCAGATCCTTAGACGGCATGAAAGATGCCATCAACCTGTGTCATTGACCTTGCTGCTTAATTTTTTTTGTAGTTTATTAATATGCTTCTGTACTTTGACTCCAAATGTTTTCTCTAAATTGGATATAGTTCTTAGATTTTTGCATCTTTAAAGTGTACATACATCAGGAGACGTGAGTATTACTTGCTCCATGATCATCGCCCGTCCATTTCGTCCGAAGGGGATTCACCGGTACAGTTGTTTTTAGCAGCGGCGGATTCTGTTCAGGTCCATATGCACCCATACATTCCGATGTGATTTTGATACCATAAAAACATCATTCCGGTTCTTTCACTGGCGGATCTCGTCTGGAAGATAGCCTGCAATTCGTACATTTGGATATGAGGTTGCCCTTAAAATTAATTGCATCCAGCATCCTCTTGTGGACCCGACCCATTGTTCACGGGCTTCATGTTGGAGCCTCCCATCATTTATGAGCATTGACACCATGTGTGTGGGGAACCAGATCCAGTCTCAGATACTGACACCACCATGGGACCATATCCGGTTCCTGATCCTGTTTATCCTTGATCCTCAAATAGAGAACCACTCCGTGAATTGGACAGCTAGCAAATCTGTTTCAAGCAGATCTGTCTCTAGGCCCATGATTCTGAACCCCTACCTTAGATTTAATTGAAGAACAAGTTACAATGGCTTGGATCTAGCAATGAAATTTCAAAGAAAATCCAGTATGATAGGCAAAAATATCTGATATCCAGAACCCACCTCAATATAAATTCGACTGTTAAAGTTAGTAATTTACTTTTCTTTTTTCTTTTTACCTTTGGAGTTAAGTTGTAAGGTTTGAAGAAAAACAATATGCTCATGTGGCTGGAATTGTGGGAACCAACAAGTTGTGGGGACGTCAGGAATTCAAGGCTCACAGGAAACCATCCTTATGGATGCCATTGCTGCAAACACAGCATAGGTCAGTGGATTAGCGGATCAAAAGGTCTTGGGTTCGACTTCCAATGTGCTTGTCATTCTTCAATCTTGTATTATTTCTCAAAGCATCACAAGTAGGCTTGGTACCTTACGGAGATCAGATTTAAGTATTTCTTTCGCTCACCCAATGAGAGAGGAAACCTGGGTATCTCGAGATATGTCTCTGAAGCAGACCTAGTACTTTATAGAGAAAGCCAAAAAGGGTTCAAATACTCCTTTTGCTAACCCAACAAAAGAGAAAAAACTATGTACAGATTCAGTAAATAATAGTTTCCTAGACCTAAGACAGTGAAACTCTGCCAAAATGATTTATTTTCTTTGTCTAGTGAATATATCGACAAGTCTATCGAAGGCATATAAATGGCCTCTAACATAAGCTGCATGAGGCACCTAACAACTTGATTTTAGTTCATATGTAAATTGGCACCTAACAACTTGATTTTAGTTCGTATGTAAATTGTTTGAGAATGAACTCTCTCTATCATATTAAAAATGAAGTAACACTGTGACCAAATAAAGACCATAATTTATTGGAGGAAGATGCAGAGCCATAATTCAAGGGAGCGAAAGGATTATAACCCCGCCCATATCGTCTCAGTGGTTCAATGGCCAAGCACCTAGAAATTGGGCATGAGAAGAAAACCCTTTGCACCAAGTGATAGAAGGTACAAGCTTAAATGCGCTTCACGCATGGCGTTCTGCAGATAACGGCACCCTTTCAGCCTTGCAATAATGGTGTCGTGTCTCCTCTTCTCCTTCCAATTTTATTTCCCTTTTCTTTTTTTGTTGGAGAATGGGAACTCGTGATTCTCTCTTTCTCTCTGTCTCGTGTCATTTATTGGGAGTTCCTTCTCGTTCCATCTTTGAAAATCTTATTTATTTTCCCCCGTGGAATCATCTTCCGTCTAACTGGTTAATTTGGTGAAAATAAAGAGGTCGATAAGTTGTTTCGGTGTTTCTGAATTTACTGTCATAAGTTAAGGAGAGGTATTAATATCGGTACATATCGGATTTTCTTAGTCTGAAGATAACAGCTGGATATATAATAAGAAGCATAGATCGACAATTTGGGAGAAATGGTAGTTTGCTAGATAATTTTATAATGCTCAATCAGACGACGACCCTTTCTCGATTTGTACTTCTTTGCATTATGTTCTATGTAATTATTCACATAATTAAAGCCTTCTTTATTGGTTTTTTGTTGGTTTCTGCTACTTGCATCTGTCAAGAAAATAATGAAACAAATCCTCGTTGTTAATGTAATCTTGCTAAATCATGTTTCTGTCTGTATATTGGTAACTACCAAGAATTCCTTTTACTTTTGTATGGTGAAAAAAATTTGGATCTCTCTCTATCTCATAACTACTCACTTAATTGGTTTCCAACCTGAACACGCACTTAACTTCACTCCTTGCATAGAGAATCAGAATCCTAAGAGTGTATGAGATTTGATACAGGCATGGACTGAGAGTTGGTGGAAGCCTAGTTGTCAGTTTGATTTCATGAAAGCTATTTTTTGATCTGTAAACGATAGATGTGTAACACTCTAATTGACGAGTATACCATTCCCAACGCAAGTTGTAGGATGAATGAAAACATGAGCTTTGGCTTTTTTCGGGTACTTTGGAGTGTATGTTTTTGGCATAAGTAAACTGAAAAAAATCTTTTGCAAATCTCCCGCACGGATACCGAAAACAATGGCCTTTTCCAGACATTTAATTCCCTAGCTATGCTGATCTGCTAGAGCGAGTCAAGTTGAAGGGCGTCTGCGGTTCTACACCAAGGTCCCACAAGCTTACAGCTGATAAATTATAGCAGAGGTTGCGAATCTTAACAAAAGAAGAGCACACTGGCCTAAAAATATTGCCTTCAAAGTACCTTACAAAGTGATTTGTTCTCCAAATCATACTAATCATCCGTTAACTAAGCTTAATTCTTCACAGAAAAAATATCATTCCCGTGAATTTTGACGACAATCTTCTTCTTCTTCTTAAGACTTATCGGGCAAACCCTCATCATGTCCAATGCGAGCTTAATTGATTTCTAAATCATGCATGCTATATATTAGATTACATAGATTTCTGTGATCCACAACGATTTTTTTCGTCAACAACAATTAACGTAAACACTAAGCCAACATGAAACACGATCATGGTAAAACCAACTGCTCGTGAGAGTGGTAATCAAAATAATAAATTTGAGCATATGGGAAGGAGACAAGGACAAGCTGTATGGTTAAAAAACCTGTAGGTCTACGTATAATAAAATAGGTATCAGTAAATCTAGCTGTATGTGCAATCAAAGTGGTCGTCTTTTCGATGTCAAGTGGATGAAACTAACAGTGGCAATGTTAATGTGTGATCACCGAGTTGTTATTGAAAATATGTTATTAAGCTTACATTGCATAGTTTTTTTTATTCATAAATCATATTTTCCAACCAAAAAATCTCGAATATTTATGAAAAGAGGAAAAGAAGGAAGAAAGAAGTGCATTTTAAAGCCAAACTCTCTCTCTCTCTCTCTCATATATATATATATATATATATATATATATATATATATATATATATATATATATATATATATACACACACACACACACACAAGTAAATCAATTCATTGAGAAGTTCAAAGCAAAAGCACAGAATCAAACTAATTTGCCACATGCATGTATGTCGAACCAGCGACGATTTGTTTGAGATCCAAAAAGCGTTAATAGGTACAAAATAGTTACATAGTTTATAGATTTAATATAAAGAGTGGGGATTCTTGTAACGTGATTTGTGTATAGGGATTGGGTATGGCTGCATAAATGTTGAACATATATACGTTGCGCGACAGGAAATCGTGGTGGTGGCATTGATGGCCCGCAAAAGTTATCCAAAGCATTCGTATCCTGAATAATTTCTCCAAGGTACGTAGAGAAAAGTTATCCTTCGCTTGAAGCCAAGCCCAAGAATTCCTCTTTATCATGGACAGCGTTACCATACCTTTGATAGGAAGATGCAAATAAAGTCACACAAATCAAACTCACTCTCCAAGTTTAGAGCCATCTCAAAACGTATTCCAAATCGGTCTACAAATGAATTTCATCCCGTTACAGGCAGCTAGCAAAGCAATAAAACTTGATATATCTCTGTGATGTCATATGTATTAAATAAACAAGTAAAACAGCTGTAAAGTTTTTGACATAAAACAGAAGCGATCTTATCTTGGGTAGAAAAACAATTCCAAGCGGCCGCATTAAAAATGGAGCGCCTTGAGTTGAGACCTCGTTCGCCAATCCCAGTAGGTCAAAACGCCTCATAGATTAACAAAACCCACATTAGATTAGATTAGCTCTCTCGGTAAGACAAAACAAAGGTCCCAACTCGGTAAAAATGAAAAATAAAACGTGGAATGTTACCATTCCAAAGGAAAATTAAAAAAGAAATGCTAGCAAGGGGAGAGTGGGGACGTGCCCTTCCCATGTGAAGGCTCTGCCACGAAAAGCTGGCACGAAGAAAGGGCGTATGGATGTGGCCGGCCGCGACTTGCGGGGCGCACGCACACCCGACACACACAATAGGGTGGGGGCGCGTACGCATTGATGCCCAAGGCAACAAAAGCAGCAGGCGACGGCCCAAGGGCTGGCAGCTTGGCAGCGCGGGAGCTGCGTATTTTAGCGACGCCCTTCGCCTTCGGGCCCCATCCCGTACACGGCCCGCTCCCGCTCCCCCGCCGTGTCGCAGTCAACCCCGATTTCCCCCGCCCGTGCATGCGCATGATGAACACACACACACATAGACACAGTGGCTGCTGCTCTAGGCCGTGGAGCGATCCAACCCTGAAGCTACGAGTAAGAAGTTGTTACTGTGAGAGAGAGCTGCTCGGGATGTGGAGGATTTGACGCTGCCAAATTATACCCGATCAGTCCACCTCCTACTGTGACTGATGGGATGTATTACTATGGAGCTCTTCTCCAAACAGTGGTGAAGTCATAAATGGATCTGGATTTTAGTTCAGCTTATCCGAACTACTGAAACTTGGAGGGGAGATATGTCTTTTCTGAAATGACGGGGAAGGTTTGAGATGAGTTCAACTTCCCAGTTCCCACCCGAAGGAATTCTCAAAATCCCGTACTCAAATGCTTCTGACCTGAACTTGAATTTCCCAAGATGCCCTCATGATTCATGGCCTTAACAACGTAGGGTGAAAGCAAAGCAGCGGAACGAAAGAAAAGATTTGAGTGGGTGTTTTCGTCAATTCGGAAAAAGCAAAGTTGGTAAAAATAAGGTCCTTTTCCAGATCTCAAGAGCCTCCCTCTGTAGCTTTTGACCAACCTTTCTAACCGCAGGCGGATTTTTCAAAGCCTTCTTAAAAAAAAAAGAAAAAAAAAAGGAGGGAAAGGAAAATGCCGAGACATCCAGTGGGAGGGGGAGAGAGATGGAAAGTGATGCAGGGATTCGAGACCGCATATATTAGAGGGAGGGCGGGGAAGGAAGGCGACTCGATTTTCTCTCCCTGATTCCTCTCTGGGATATCCTTTTCCCTTCACCGCTCTCCGGCACTGATCGCTTCGAGCAGGCGAGAAAACTAGCCCGCGGCTCCTGTACTCGCCGGAACCGAAACCGGGATCGGCTATGGATACGTTTTCATAGTTACATTCTCTCTGGAGTCTGGAGGAGAAGCGGCACCGCGCATTTATCCTATGTACGTAGACTGAAAAGCCGATCAGCCGGCTCTCTACCTAGTGGTTTTCCGGCCTTTCGTGTACGCCCTGCAGGCTTCGCCGGAGGGAAGACAAGGAATGCGTCTTTGTCTTTCTCAAGTAAACACGAATCGAGTCCCTTCGAGACAGCGTACTTGTCCGATCTTCTTCTTGTAGACAAGGAATAAAAAACAGAGCGTTAGTACATACTTGAAGGGACCTTGACGAAAGCCGAGCTGCGGCACTCTTTCCGGTGTTAGTTTCACCTTCTTCGCTCGGAAGAAGCAAATAAGAGAAAGAGAGAGCGAGATATATATATATATATATATATATATATATATATATATATATATATATATATATATATATATCCTGTATATAACCGAGAGAGATATGGAGATCGTTCTTGACCATGCGATCGTCTTTTTCTCTGAAGAGCAGGAGTCCGAAACGGAATCTATTGAGCTCCTTTTCTCGACCGAATGTGAACATATGCCCGACGGAAACTATTCTCAGAAGTATAAGACCAGAGAGCTTCAAGCGTCCCATAGACAGGAAGCCATTTCTCTCATCTTGAAGGTAAAAAAAAAAAAGAACAATCTTTTCCTCATTTGCTTATTCTGGATTTGGTTGATCGGGGATTGGAAAATTTTAACGCTATTATTTTGTTGTATGATGTTTCAGATTTCGAGATTGGACCATTCCGTCGCTTATCTCGCTGTGAATTATTATGATCGGTTCATTTCTTGGCAGGATATCCCGGTAAATTGAAATCATGTCTAAATTACCGTTCCATCTCCTTGAAAAGATAAAAAAGAACCCGCACGGCTCCCGTTCATCTCCATGAATCCTCTCACACTTCGGGCCTTTTACATTGAAAGCATTTTGTTAGTTTCGGGCGCGTTTTTTTTGTACTTTTTATCACCGTCTTGGAAAATTGAGAACGATTCCATATTTTTTTATTTCATTGTAACTTTGTCCATGACTCAATGGCTTCACTCGGCATTCCAAGGAATCGGAAATTAATCTACTCAACCATGCGACAAAATCGGCAGCTGCATTGAAACTTGAAAGTTTTGCTCTTTTTAGTTCCCTCTTGAATTTTCTCAATTGGCCTATTTCTCACGGCATTCATCTAACGGACAACTGCATATTAGCTTGATCTATTCACTCTTTCACGTAAACTTCCTATCGTCCAATCCTCCCTGAAAATATCTCACCGTACCGCTTTCCTTGCTCGATGTTCATGGGCCTGATATTAAGTGGGATCTGCAGAGGCACAAAGCGTGGATATCCTGCCTTGTCTGCGTCTCCTGTGTCTCCCTCGCATCAAAGCTGCGGAAGGCGGAGTTCTCGCTTTCCGATCTTCAGGTGAGTAAAAATTACCAGGTTATTGTACGCATTTATTTTCTTATGTTTATTTTCCTTTTTTACTTCATTAAATGAGTTTTCTAACTTTTTCGCTGTCTTACTCTCATTCATGGAACGGGTGAAGAGGGATGAAGGATTCTTCTTTGACGTTCAGACGATCCGCAGAATGGAGCTATTAATTCTGAGCGCCCTCAAATGGAGAATGCGTTCCGTCACTCCGTTCTCCTTCATAAATTTCTTCCTTTCCCTCTGCGATATCGACTTTCAGCCATTAAAGGCGGTGATGAGGACGCGGGCTATCGAAATGGTCCTGAGGTCGCAGGCGGGTAAGTGGCACAACTTCTTCTTTTTACTAATTCGTGGTTCACGATCGCGAAAAATGGCTTTATTAGTCCATGATTTATTTTTGCGGCATTCAGAGGTCAAGATTCTGGAGTTCCGGCCTTCGCTTGTCGCAGCGGCGTCTGTCCTCTGTGCTTCCCATGAGATCGCTCCGTCCTTCTTCTCCGTCCACCAGGACGCCGTCGCCGAATGCGTTCACATGAATAAAGTAAGGGATCGAATCGATCGATGTTAATTTCCTTTATTAGAAGTCCACTGTCTCCTATTTGTTGGTTCCCATACTTTCTTGTTCTATATCCTTTGCCCCCCACATGCTCCGACCTGGCTTTCTGTCGCTCTCGATGCCCCCAAAGCCCCAACAAAAATTTCACCTAACCCCCAAGCCCTCGGTATAATTTAATTTACCTCAATCTGCAGTCCGCCGGTCCTCTCTGTGAACGACGGAGATGCGTCTGGGAGTTTCATGTGGTTCTGAGATTCTCGCTGATACGCGCTGCTTTCCTGGCAGCGAACGCTTGTAGGAAAGGGTTTTTTTTTTCTGAATAACCGATTTGGGGTAGAAGGGCGGAGAGGTCTGATGGTGTATGATGTACCAAACGACTGAAAAGGAAAGAACGTGGTTCTTCTTTGTCTCTTTGCACAGGATACCCGAAATTCTTTTCGGTTCCTAAGTAGAAAATCATTTTCCATCGATTATATTTATACATATGCATGGTTTCGTGCAAAACACACCTGATTTATATTTGTGCTTTCCTGAGCAGGAGCAGCTGGCTACCTGCTACGAGTTGATGCAGGACATGATTGTGGTCGACAAGTACGAGCCTGCGGCCCGTTCGATGTCCAGCGGTGATACGCCTGTTACCGTACTCGACCGCCATTGCTCGAGATCGGAAAGCGAGCTTGGAGACAGCGTCGTGGCGGCCTCCACGACGTCGTCCTCGGGTGGCTTGGCGACGCTCCAGCTCTACCAGACGGTGGCGTCGACCAAGAGGCAGAGGCTCAATGGCCTGTGCAGTGGCAAGATCGTGCAGGTCTCCCAGATGCAGCACTGCTCAACGTGACCTGAACGCGACCCTCCAAGAACTCCATCTGCAAGTCTTTCCCTCTCTTCGTGCTTTAGTTATCTGTACGGATGTGCCAAGGGAGAGACCAAATAGAGAAAGGGATAAAGGTGGTAAGAAGGCCTAGTCCAGTCTAGTTTCACCGGGGCAGGTAATCCTCGAGATCTTGCTCAACAATCGCTGGTCAATGTCTAGTTTTACCGTGAGTGATCTTGCCTGGGAAAGCCCCAGCCCCTTCTCTATTTCTTTCTGTGCGTTCTGGCTCTTAAACAATAAAACCAAGAAAAAATAGAAAAATTCGGAAAAAGCCGAAAAGGACGAGTTTGGTTGGTGATTTTGGTTCAGTTTGTTGTGGTGGTCCTTTTCCCTTTTTCTCTTTTTACTTTTTTTTTTTTTCTCTCGAAGCGTTAAAACCTTCACTGGGAGGATGTTTCGGCTCGATGGGTCACATCACGCTCCTTTCTGCCTCTCCCATTCCTCAACACTGAGGACTTCTCACAGAAGCCTCAGTTTTACAGAATTCCAGTACATATTTGATGAGACTGAGAGGAACAGAGAAGCAAATGGTTGGTATCAGAGGCTAAGAACGAAACTATCTGCGTGGACACATGTGGGAATCCTTGAAAGAAAGATGGAGGGACGTATGCGACCGTAAATCTCGCCGTTAACTTGCAAAGATCGGCGATTTTGTTGCTGAGGAAGGAATCATGACAGAGGGGAAGAATCGTGACAGGAAATTGGGAAGGATCATGATCTTTAATTAATCAACCGTAATTGCTCTTAATTTACCACTCCATAAGTGATGCCTTAAACGCTTATGGTCAGCCTGCAGGGCGCTGGAAGGTCCCAATGATTAATTAATCCGTATGTTCATTAGATATAATCAATTCACGTGCATGCTTCATGCATGTGTTGCTGCGCGATAACACTAAACTCCATTTACTGTCAATTGTGGCCGAGCCTACATTAGCCCCATTACCTGTTAACGCGACAGCTAGCTCAAGGACCTGTTTGATAGGAGGTACGGTACCATTAAATGGTGAACTATCCTTTTGCGCAATAAAGAATGATTAGATAAAGGATGTTAGGATGAGAGATGGTAACAGCATTTTTAGATCCTTGTTTCAGAACCAGGAGAGGTCCACAGTGCTTTCCTTGGTAGTAGCTTTTCAAGCAACGGTGGACGATGGTCTCCTTAAGCAGTGACTGGAAAACAAGAGTTAAAAACGATGGGATAAATATAAAAACTTGCTATCTAGAAATCATTCACATGGTTGCTCCCAACCCCCCAACAAAAAGGTTTGAAAATTCGGAATCATCTGCGGGGGGTCCAGCATTAATTTTCTCTTCAAGTTGCCGAAGTCTCCAATACTCGGAAATTTATGAATTCGTGACCAAATTTGAAAGTCTATCGATTTCATATTATTGGCAAGTTGGCTCCCAATCTGGGCCTTTGTTTATTTCAAGGTACAAGAAAAATAAAAAAGAACCGTGCTGATTGATGCACGCCTTACTGCAGCTTCCTAGACACGTCGCCATCTGAAGCAGGCATGGAGAACTTCATTTGTAGGTTAAAATGCTCAACTCCCAGTGAATCGTCCTTCCCTCCCCACAAATCTTTTCTGAAAAAGAAAAGCTCTGGTATAAGCGAATTTGCTGGGATCCCGATATTCAAAGAAAATTCTTTTTCGTGTTTTTCCTTTCCCTTGCAAATTCTCGCTTTCGTTTGGGCTCCTTGGACTGGCCTTGGACTGTTTTGGCACCGAACATATTTATGTTAATGTGGAAAATCTCTCTCTCTCTCTCTCTCTCTCTCTCTCTCTCTTTCTCTTTCTAGGTTTTACAGCAATAACTTCAATCAAACAGACACAACTTGAAGGTGTGAGAGTTATTAATGTGGCTCTATAATGGGTTGCACCTGGTCAGCTAAGGACAAGGAGGGCTAGCAGGTGTCGATGTTGACCATACAAACTAAATAGGCAGAACACAACCATCAACCAAAACCAAAGATTTCAAACTTTTCCATTTCTTCGATTTAGGTGCTTCATATTTGGCTTAAACGTGTCGGAGAATGAAAATGTTAGTAGATTCACATTTGAAAATCACTTCATGCATTTGAGGAAAGTTGAGAATACAAGCAACCAAACTCGCATTATTTACAATATAATTTGAGTGACTAGCCCAAACCATGTAAATCGTTTTGTTTATGCGTTTGATTCTTTTCTTCTTCTTGATCTCGAGAATGTGAGAGGGTACGGTAATAAGCAGAAGATGCTTCCCCCAGTTAAAATTGATTAATTACAATCCAAGAGAAAAAATGAAGAAAAGAAACAGAAAGTAAAGGTTTTGTTTAATGTGCAATGATTTGTTCTTTAACACAAACTGGGGGGGCGTGAGCTTTGAGTCTCGGCAATTTCTAACATGGAACCCACGGGGCAGAGAAGCTGGAGCCCAAGTTCCCCAAACCAGCGTTGAATGCATTTGGAAGGAGAAAAAAGATTGCAGACATGCACATGCTTTGAATCTCCGGCATTTAATATCTATATTCTGTAGTACATGATATGATACTGTGGAGTCCTTTCCGATTCTGAACAGCAGGCATCATTCACTCTTGTTTTCAGGTACATGTCCTTCAAATGTTGGATCCACCCCAACAGACACATTTAGTGGGATTTATTTTCCTTGTCAGTCGGTGCCGATCGATCGTCTGGAACGAACCATAGTATTCAGCATTCAGGATGCAATAGGGAAAAAATTCAATGGTCTGCAACTTTTGAATGCGGATGTCTTATAAGAAGAACTAATGAGTCAGATCGATCGTTCGAACATGAAAATATCAACATATATTTAACAGGAATCAAGCATTTGGCACTAATGAAGGCAAAGAACTGATCAGCAGAAAAAAAAAGAACCTCTATTTGCATGTTTTTATATTTTCTATATATCAGATTATTTCTATACATAAAACAAGTGGTTACCTCAAGTACTTCTGGCAAATTCTGCGATTCTTCTGTCTTTCTACCCAAAGTTAATCTTTCGGTCGGCTTGTCCCCTTTTCAACCAAATCCTCACCTCTCCGCTTTAAGTTTCCGATGATGTTCATTAATTATGTTCCAAGTCTTAAATGTCTATGATGGCATTAGAAACATGCTTTAACATCTTAGGTTGCGTTTGGATGACATCCCAAAACAGGGTTTCTGGAGGAAAAACCTGGTTTTGAGCAGGTTTTGTAAAAGCTGCCCTCTACCAGGTTTTTCATCTGAAAACCTGGTTTTGAGCAGGGGCAGCTTGAATTGGTGCTATCAATAACATGCATTAGTGCAGCTCCATGAACCACAGAGTGTTGTTTATAGGTTTCAGCCTTTGCATCTTGAAGCTGCTTTGAGGTAGACGTGAACAAGCATAGGCATCCTTTGCAGTAATCTCCTTTTTATTTAGTTGCATCTCTATGATCCCTCTAGTAGGTAGTATTCACTTCCAAGTTCCACCATGATTTTTTTCATTTTTTGTTTCTTGTTCGTTTTTATTTGTCCACCATTGGAGCTACAAAACATTAGAAATACCATAGTGAATAGTGATATATATCAGTGTGTGAAGTACGCACATCGTTCGTTCTGGCCATCTCAGAAAGACATCTCATGTTCATAAATTTGAGCAAGTGATTGATCACCATCTAAATTTTGAACCTTATGTATATGAAAGGTTTTAAACCTGCTAAACTGTCATCGTTGCACTATTGGGGAGTATCAGTTGTTAAAATCCTCTATGTTGCTGCAATGCTTGTTGTCTTTCTTGTGTTCTTGTGCCTTTCCTAGCTATTCAAGAGTTAGTGAAAGTGGTGCCTTCCATCGATTGTTAGATGTCCTATTGGAAGTTCACAATTTTATTCTACTTGGTTCAAAATCTTTGTATTGGGCATGTTTTGCCGGCAAGATCTGTTAGAAAAAAGAGAATGGTGTGCTCAAATTCTATGGTGCAAGTCAGTATATGCATTTCTAAGAGGCAGTAAACATTGGTCGTCTTCAAATTTATCAGGGGAAACTCAATATGTTCAACCTGGCCACTTTCTTTCTACTTAAAACTACTTGACGTGTTTAACTGGTTTTGATACTAGCAATGCAGTGTACCTATTGGTGTTTCAAATTTCAGCCCGTTTCAGCTGAAATTTGGTTCTAGAGCCACAGTAAAAAAACCAGGTTTTGTTCATCTGAAATTTGGTTCTAGAGCCACAGTCAAAAAACCAGGTTTTGTTCATCCAAACAAAAACCCAGTTTAAAAAGAAAAAACGTGGTTTTTGTATTGGCATCCAAACAGGAAAACGAGGCTTTAAACCAGGTTTCCTCACAATCTGGTTTTGAAGGCATGTCATCCAAACAATCCCTTTAGTCTTTCAAAATTTGCACATTCTTTTATCAAATTCTTTGAGGTTCTATAATATGTACAATTCGATCAAAACCATGCAAAGAATTAACCCTGTTTCCGTATCCAAACTAAAATCCCGAGACGAGTTTTGATACAAGCAGTTGGAAAGGAAATTAATTTACCGCATTTCTTTCTTTTTTCCAATTTTCGTATATTTTGAGTGATATATTTTGTTAAATAATCTCTTCTGCAAAATGAGACTAAAGTAATTCGGCTTCTCATTAACCATATCCAACCGTTACCTCCCATTATCTCACCTTTCTGAAAAGAACAGCAAAAGATGTTGTTCAAGGAAGTCACTGATATCTCATGAGCCCTGGTCAGAAGGACCTGAATTTTGAACAGAGCATGATGGGGAGGAGGCGCATACATTAATATAGGAGTTTCCAGCTTATTCATTGCCACTCGATTGGGCCCAATAGTAACATGAGGTGAGTTCCATCTAGTCCCCACCACCAGGATCTTCATCTGCATAGATATATAGATGAGACTTCTTCTTTGGGGAGAAGGATATCTAAAGCTACATGTGCAGATCTGTCAATGAGTTGGGTATCTACCAGATCACAGTTTGACAGTATTCAACAAAACAAAACTATGCAAATTCCAGTACTCACTCTGTTAATAATCTAGGTTTTCAGAAAGTAAATTTCCAACTCAGCTCCATATAAACTATGTGTTACATGATTGTTGTGGTAAAATGATCATACAATGCCCGTGGTAATGCCAAAGTTTTGTAAGTAGAAGATATAAAATTGCCGTGAGGTCCACCTGCAGAAGGGAAGTCCGTGCTCAGCCGCTGCGAGCAAAATGGACCACAGGAGCGCGAAATTCGAGCTGGCTTCTGAACCACATGAGACGATCCTAGATACCATTTATTTCGTTTGTTCCTTCGTCTCCTTCACCAGTCCCAGTTGCATTGCAGTTTTAACTTCAAAGAGACAGTGAGTGCAAGGAAGTTCCAAGATCTGTTTTCTTTTTCTCAGTACATTGATTGCACATGCAAAAACGATCGTCTCATGGATTGGCTGAGTTGTTTCCATCGCTAATTTGTGGAGGTGGAAAGAATCGTCCGAATGAGAGATCGATTTCACTGAAAGGGGGGGCATCGCTCTGGGGCCTGAGGGGATCAGAAGGAACGATAGTGGGCACCGGGAAAGGATATATGTCAGGTGGTGCATTGATCGCTACGAGTTGGCCGGTCCCAGAGCTGCCCGTGAAGAGCTTTACCAGGGTCTGATGGTTTTCCAAGGGATCGCTTTCTGGGGTGTTAAACTGCGAAGAGCTTCAAAGGAGGATGATCAACTGCTTGATTTCTTTACAAAAGAGTGTTGTGTAATATAATATACACTGCACGATAACGTTTAGATGTTATCTCTTCCAAAAGAAAAGGGAAACTATATTACAAAAATTTGATGACGTCCAACATAGGGTTCAATGACGATGCTCCTTGTTATGTCCTTAATCTGATGCTGAATTGGTGATTCGATTCCACCGCCCTCTTAGTTTAGGACTGGTTCAGTCTTTGAGTAGAAAGAGGAACACCCATTAACAAAAGCACCTACATTAACTCATTTCTTTTCTTCCTCATGTTTTCGTCACCTCTGCGAGTGAATCTTTCATCGTTTTCAGGTATCGATCAAGCGTTGTCTTAAAAAAAGCGATAAGCGACTGTCCTGCCATACAGCACAATTAAAACCTGAAATGGAATTAACTCAATGATGGCACTACTCAAAAGAGAGATTTAAAACCAACGGTCTATCAGCGAGGGCCCCGGCCAGATTGTTCTACCACAAACACCAGTCATCGTGAATTTGAAACCCACCGCCTCCATTGAATCTTCAGCATGCCCCTCTCGACCTCACGAATGATTTACAAGTAGAAATGGTAAGTATATAGTGAAAGATATAATTTTCAAAATTTTCCACACTGTACATGCACTATTAGATAAAAAAAAAAAACTGTTTTTAAAAACGATTCATAAAACGACAAAAACCACTTTTTTTAATGCAAAAACAGAAACTCAATTTTCACGTTCTTTCACGATTTTTCCCATTTTTAGGTAGTTTTTGTGTTTTTTTCATGCCAAACTGCTTGTTTCTATGTTTTTTTAATTTTTATTAATTGCTATAAGCTTATTTTTTATGTTATCTTATTAGTTTCCAATTTATTTTATTTTTCCTTAGTTTTTAAGATTTTTGTAATATTTTAAAAATATGTCGTATTTTCCATTTTTTCAAACTTACCGCCTTTAAAACACGAACACGATAAATATATATATATAGAGACAGAGCTCAATTAATGCTTGACATTGCCTCCTAACTAATCAGAATAACCCCAATAATTTGCTCAAGGACCACCGACTTTGCCGGGGTGGCCGTGGCTCCCGGTCCCCAGACGTATTGGGCCTTGCAATGCATCTCAAACTTCTCCGGCCATTAACCATAAAGAGATCGGCCACAAAAACGACGGGAAGAAAAATTCGGCAGCATCATCACAGGGTCAGCCTCGATGATGTTGATGCGATGAGCGGCGCCTTTAATATATCTTATAGCATGACAATTGGCAGAAACAGGTCGACTACCTTCAATGCAGCGAAGCATGATTATTAGAGATCGACGATCGGAAGAAAGTGGCTCATCGAAGCATGAATATTAGAGATCGACGATCGGAAGAAAGCGGCTCATCGAAGCATGATCCTCCGCCTTCAGGAAGAGCCTGGGAGCAATACTTTTCATGGTAACGATGATTCAGGGCGAGCGTTGTTTCACATCTTTAGGAAGCATTCTTCTTGCCATACATATTCTTGCATTTCATTCATCTAAGTCTCTGTAACAAGTACTTCCAGTTGGAATATAAAATGGACGTTGGTTCTACTTGGAATCAAAATCAATTTACTGATGCTTAACATGATAACAGTACAATGTTTTAAAAAATACAAATCTTGAAACAAATCTCGAATCAGAAACTCAATCTGTCGTGCATGGTAGAATACAGGTCACGTATGGACCTCATCTCGAGTATTTAATTCATGCCATCATTGTATTTTGAAAGCCTTAAAGCTGGCCCTCCTTCTCAGCTGTATGGAGCCATTTACAGTAGATATATCGTAATAGACGCCGATTTAATATGCCCAAAAGATACAGGTTAGGTAATCTAAACAAACCAAAAAAGCGGAAAGCTAAAGTCCTGGGTAATATTCAAATCAAGATGAATAGACATCGAATGTCGTCAACATGCAATGACCAACATTCCGAGAGTAGCCACTTCACATTCTACTTCTCTCTTTTGCTCTCTTTGGTAGGCGACATTCGGTTGCCGTTAAGAACAGTAGCTTCTTCACGACTCTTTGACCAAATAAATACAAAGCCAAGAACGTATAACTTTGGCCTAATTCATGTATATATATATATATATATATATATATATATATATATATATATATATATATATATATATATATATATATATATATATATATATAAAAGCTAGGTGGATTAGCTTGAGATAGTCACAGAAATCGTGTTTTTTTTGAAAAAAACGTGAAAAAATGTGATAAATTAACTACCCATCTAAAACTTTAAAAAATACATTTTAAAAAAAAACGTTAGTTTCTAACGCATTTGTTCACGTTTTCTTCAGTTTTTTCAATTTTTTCAATGTTGAACAGTTTTCTTTTCTATTTTTCATTTGTTGCAAATCTAATGTTATTAGTTTCTCACTTATTTTATTTTTTTCTCATTTTTGATTTTTTAAAATTTTTAAAATTTACCATATTTTTTTTCTTCAGTTTTTTCAAATTTTTAATGTCAAATAGTTTTCTTTGTGTTTTTTTATTTGTTGCAAATTTAATTTTAATGTTATTAGTTTCTTACTTATTTTATTTTTTTCTCATTTTTAGTTTTTTAAAAATTTTAAAATTTATCATATTTTTCTTGTTTTTTTCAAGCTCACCGTATTATACTAAAAAAACCTCACCATATTATTCTTGAGGCCGTTATTCGTAAATTGGTATCATTGGTTTGGTATTAGATAATTTGTCTCTCACACGAAATACTTTTTTATTGGAAAGAGACGACGAGAAATGGAGAATCGGATGTGGAGAATATTTACCTCCTAAAAGGGGCCCGTCTCTTGATCTACGTCGCCATCGAAAAACTTAAATAGAGGAAAATGAACTATGGGCAGTGAAAGCTCGGGCAGGTCAGGTCAACATAGCCCAAAACCTGCCCGGGTTAGCTGCCTGAGCTCGACCCGCACGTCCTACTCAATCACGTGACATACTTCACATGTTCCCAACCTCACTTTTCACCAGCATTTCACGCTTTATTCGATGCATCCTTTGCTTTTCGTTACTCGGTTAACACTCTCGTAATCGACTGTGAAAACGATTGATTGGAATCGGCACATTTTGTCTCGAAATTGACTCTAAAATTCTGATCAATAATCAAATACTTGCTCGTTAGAACCATCGCGCGGAGACTTTGGCCAGGACTTGACCCACTCAGCCTGAATCGAGGTCGGTCAAGTCAATAACGTGCAATTTCATCCACGAGATTCCGCTTGAGCCGAACCTTGGTACTTTCAATTCCAACCTCCCGTCCAAGTTTTTAGAACCTAATCGGATCGGGATACAGATCTGCGTAGCATATAGATCCAAGTGGGGATATATGTGAACTGTCTCTAGTTGTAACCCTTACTCTTAAACTGTTTGTTTATACAGTGCTGATAAATAACGACGGCTTTTATGCTATTCGTCGTTATTGCTTGTGCCAGCGTCTGGCATGAACAACTATTCTTATAATTATTTGCTTGGAAATCATTTCCTAGCAGTGCGAAAAATGAACGCCAGTTCAGCCGGTTACTGATTTGATTCAAGAAGTACGTGCATTGTGCATTGACCTAGGGGTGAACAACCAGTCGAGTCATTTGCTTAACTAGTCCAGCTCATGAGTCGACTCGTTCAAATAATCGAGTCGAGTTCGAGTTCACTGAAGTCGAACTGTTAAAGCTCGACTTAGCTCGAAAAGGATGTGTAACGATTTTTTTAAATTTAAAAACTGGTATGTTGACGTTAATTAATTATGTAAGTTTTCACAACAGCTCCTTCAAGTTTGTCGAGCCTTAGTCGAGTCGAGCTCGATTTATGGCAAAGTAATAGTACATATATCGAAACGAGTTTGTCGAGCCTTGATCAAGTCGAGCTCGATTTATGGCAAAGTAATAGTACATATATCGAAACGAGTTTGTCGAGCCTTGATCAAGTCGAGCTCGAGCTTAACAAGTAACTGCCAAGTCAAGATCGAGCTGAGCTCAAGGTTTCATTAGTCGAGCGGAGCTCAAGTTGGCTGAACTCGGGCTTGACTCGGCTTGTGTTTACCCCTACATTGACCCCCTTTCCCAATAGACCATATGGGCCAAGTGGAGATATAGATAGGCCCCACTCAACCCATTCTGTAAAATCATAATTTAATTGTTGAACCTGGGTCAACTTATATAGGACAGCTCTATGAGATCCGAGGTCATTGTCCTACTTAAAAACTTGTTAACCATGAAAAAAATTCTGACTTCGCCCCCGAGGAGCGAGGACACAGCTTGGTAACCATATTCCATGAGCGAGGACACAGTTTGAAGCTTGAACGAAGACATTGAATCAGAAATCATTATTTATTCAATTTTTCCTAGACGACTGAACTTTCAATGACCAAAACTTCCCTATCTTTATTTAACCATGGCGATAGATAGATACTAGGACAGGGAAGGAAGCCAATACCGAAGCAGCTCTATCGTCAACTCTTCCGTCTTGCTCATATCTCCGTAACTAAATGTGCACTATGCACATTGAAAGGGAAGGAAGCTGAGGAGACTCGCCGTGCTAACGCTTGTGAGTGTATATATATATAAATTGTTCAACATTTTTCAACGTCGATCTAAACATGTATTCCGATCTGAGACTGCGACGGAAAGAGAGAATGGATCTTGCTATCCAAATCTCGATGCAACAAAGGACCATGTTAGGACCCTTTTTTACAAAAGATTGCTGTTTTTTCATGGTAAAAGCATACAGGCACGGCAAAATAAACTCTTATTTTTTAAATATCTTCTGTTAGAAGAATGATATCTCTCAAGGCTGCTGGAGTATCTTGGACTCCGTTCCTTGCTGCTACGTTTAACCAACGATCGTGGGATTGGATTGATCGTTGTCTTCATTATTTGATTTCTGAGAGTTTGAGTGTCTTTTTCGCCTCTTAAAGATATTGTTTCTTGGTGTCGAAGGAAAATTTCCTTAACTTTTATATAGTCAAGCTTTTCTCAACGAAGCAGTGGCAGAGCTTAAAAAAATGGTAGGAGGGGCAACCGTTTAAAAATACTCATATTTGGCGGGACATATATATATATATATATATATATATATATATATATATATATATATATATATAAATAAAAGATTTTAAAAGACTAACCCTATGAAGATTATACAAGGCACTTAGCTTTTCAATTTTTCAATGAAGGTTGAGGATGAAACTTGGAGAGGAAAGAAGAGCCCGAGATAACTCTCACTTTCTCTCTCTAGGAACTTAATTTAAAAAGGAACGTGCAGGGACCGGATATGTAGACCTTTTGACGCCGTCTTTTAGAGAACACGAAACTTGTTTCCTAGGTTCTTCAGACATAAAAAATTAAAAAATATTCTGAAGGTAGGGGTCCTTGAAAAGATGAAGCTAGTTGAAATATAAACGTTTTAATCATAAAGTATTTAAGCAATACTAACCAAAATCACTCGAAACATATAAATAGATATACTGCAAGAAGTTTCCAATACGCGTTTGCCTAAGAGAGGGAAGAACAAATTGAAACCAAAATAACTAAGTGGGGAAGGGGAATAAGGTCGTGGACTCCTTGCATCATGGCTCCGGTCCCTCCATCCTCTTCTCCTCAAAATGCATAGATAAACAAGTGAAACCTACAGCCCGTGCCTCTTGCGTTCATTTACGTACCCCACGTGGTTGCTACTTTTCATCAATAAATGTATGAAAACAATCAAAGTGTTGAAATTTTCGTGGTTTTAATAGCTTTTCACAAGGCATTAATTGTTTGAAAAGTAGCTTAACGATTAAAAATAAACTGCTGGAGTGAAAAAAAAAAAAATTGCGCTACCCTAGACAGACGGAAGGATGAGTCCCCTTGACGGCAATGCTACTTTTCAACATTTGCTTTTTCTCGTTTATTTTTGAACATAAAATGGTGTTTTCTTCTTGCCTAAAATGTATGATTAAAAGTGCATCTACGCGCACAGACCTGTCCATTCAGGATGCAAGTTCTGAGCCGAGCTTCTCGAGCGGCAGCCGTGTTCTGGCGGTCATGAGTCCGCGGCCTGACCCGCGCCAATCTAGCTACCTCCACTCAATTCCTGAAATACCCTCAGACCTGACATTGTAATACAAGCAGCCGTTTCTCAACTCGCTCGGAACCATCAGGTCACATCCGTCAAAAAAAAGAAAGTAATCTTGCTTGAACTCGTTTTGGCTTCCCGTAATCTGCCTTTACTCGGGACGGGCGGCGGGGCGGGACCCCGGAAAGAACTCCCTCCTCTACGTCGTTGACCGCCTGTTGTTTAAAATAGGACGACCGAGGACCTGGTGAGCTTACCCGCGAAGGCGAGTGGCGCAAGAAACAGAGGGCTGCCGGAGCAGCGGCGGCGTCGACAGCAAACTTCGGTGGTGCGGATCGCGCCACCGAAAGAACGGCCTTCAGAGCGAGGCGACGCCTGCCGAGGGTGCTGATCGGATGACCCACCGGGCTGGAGACAGTTTTCACGCCTGAGCCTCATCTGTTTGCCCTCTGGCGTAAAAATGATGATCAAGAGAGAGGACGGGAAGAAGGGGGAGAGGAAGGGTCGGTTCTTCGCCTGCTTCAGGCCGCACGCGGACTCCACTGACACACCTGCGCGGAAGGACACAGGTTCGGAGCCCGTCCTGGCGCTGATTGCAGTGTCGAAGAAGGAGCTCATCCCGGTGATCGTCGAGCCGAAAACCAAGCAGAATATGGAGACTCTGTCGCCGAATTCCGAGTCGTCCAGACGAAAGAAGGCCTGCCGGTTTCTCGGACTCAAGAAGGCGATTTTTGGCAATGCAAAGGTGAGAACTCGCGTGAGTCAGGGTGATATCTTTCACATGTTTTCGATTCTATATCTTTCACATGTTTTCGATTCTTAATTTCTGACGGGGAGACGGCTGATTTCTTAATTTTCCTTCTTCTCAGGGAAGGATTTGTGACGGGAAAGTCCAGCAAGACCCCCGACGCTCTTCGGAGAGTGCGAAGATCTTCTTCGTTGAGCCAGTTCCGCCTGTAAAACCGCAGGAACAGGAGCGGAAACTAGGTGGCTCGCCCATCCTGAAATCCGATTCAAACTGCCCGTCTCCATCGTCTTCTTTTTCCCCCTTCTCCACCTCAAGTTCTGCTTTAAGCAGGTCAAAAAAGTCGAACTCCAGCTCGCGCCGGAAGACAGAATTTGCAACGGTTGCCTCTGGTTCTCGGCACGGGAAGCAAGCATCCTCTCCGAGTTCCGAAAGCCGGAAAGCTCCAATTCCGGACGGGAAAAAAGGACTGGAGCCGGCATTCGGTCCGATCATCGGACTATTCTGCTTTCTAGCATTCTGCCTCTCGGCGACGGTGATCTGGGGGCGGATCTACGCGATCTTGTTTACGTTGATCTGGTCGTGCTTCGTTGGCCGGAGGAGGGAGCTCAGCTCGCCAGAAAACAGCAAACGACCGGAGAGTCCGATCATTCCGCCGGAGCCAGACTCGATCGAGTACCGGAAACGCGTCATCATGGAAGGTATCTTGGAGAGAAGCCACCGCCACAGGGCTCCAAGGCCCGGCGGCTGAGTCACTCCACACACGCAGGAGATCCTTCTTGGAATCAGAGCAATGTCTCGGTAATTCCCCAAACTGCTAAAAACTTTCCGGATTTACATTTACATTTACATTTTTCCTAGTGAAAAAGACAAAAACACAAAATCTTTTTTCTGGACGATAGCTGGCGTACATGGTGGATAACTGTCAAACTTCCCGTGTGGGGCCACCAATGGACACATTCACAGTCCNTAGAAAACTCTCTATGGCCGAAGATCCGTTCATATCGTAATGAAATTGAACAATGACAGATTTTCGAATTTCCATAGTTAAAGGTCTGACTGTTTACTTCATTGGTTGGTATTTAAATCTGTCTTGGCAGGTGACACGCCTGCTGCCTTTGAAGATGGTGGAGGTAAATTAAAACGCATAGCATGAGGGAGAAGCGACCTGCCAGATAGCGTTTATTTACTGTCTACAGGCTACAAACTAAAGTACAAAAAAGAGAGATTACAACCACCAGCGAATTGCAGTGTGGTCGTTACTGGTTACTGCAATGAAGTGGGTTTCCTTCTTGTTCCTTTTCTATGTAAATGGAAAGAGAGCTGAGTTAACCTTTAGTTTGTTGTCCACTTGTGGTAGGACGTCGTTCTTGCTTCCTTCTGTTCTCATTTAAATGTTACTAATCATCTGTGTTATTAAAAAAAAGCAGGAGGGCCAATGGCCCCTGCCAGCCTCATTTCTTTCAGTTTAAATGTCTTACATGCTCACCCTCTTTAACCACAGTTAATTTTAGCCAGGTGAAGTAGAATTTCTTGGACTTTGAAACGCCGTCTCTCATGATTTGATAGCACAATCCATATTGATCATTTAATTATAAGGTTGGTAGAGACTTTCATGGGTGATCCGACATGCATTATCAACAACTTTAGAATTAAAATGCTCATTTTAAAAAAAAATTGAAATTATTAAACAAACAAGGTCATTAATTTCTCCTTTAATTTAACAAGACAAGGCCATTGATCTTCCAGCTATTAAAATGATTAAACATTAATTGTCCATGCAGAACGTGAGTATTTCGTGCATTGTATCATGCTGTATTATTTCCGTTGAAGACTTGAAGTAGTCATGTTCATGGGTGGCGTGCGTGTGATAAATTGATAATGAAAAATTAGTCCCCCTTGACCAGTCAGTTCTCTTGCTATCAAACAGGCACTAAGCTAATCTGGTGGTGTTGCATATCTGAATCCGACCCAAGTAAACATCTGAATATTCTATTCTAAAGACGACACACACACACTTTTTTCACGGGGTTCCAAACCATATTCATGTTGGTGCTTCTGCTATATCTCAACTTACGTGTTAACATTTAACATTCATCAAATGATGTAAATGTTGTTTTAGGAGCCTGAAATAAAGATCGATCAACTAAAAATGATAAAGATCGATCAACCACAAATTATTGTTGTTTTAGGAGCTTGAAATAAAGATCGATCAACCACAAATGATTGTTGTTTTAGGAGCTCGAAATAAAGATCGATCAACTACAAATGATTGATGTTTTAGGAGCTTCAAATAAAGATCGATCAACTACAAATACAAATGATTGTTGTCTCAGGAGCTTGAAATAAAGATCGATCAACTACCCATGTCCGTTGGGCCGACCCCCCATCGAAAAACGACTCCCGAATCGGGGAATAGTGTGTGGGATTCGGATAATAAGTGGACCCAGTTGTACCCGTATCCACCTGGTATAAATGGCGCGGAGCGTGCCGCTTATTTTTTCGGCCATTTCTTCCTAATCCTCTTCCCGGCGGGACGATGGCTCTGAGACTGATCCTCCCGCCACAAAATCTCGCGCTAAGCTTTTTCAATTCTCGAAATGCCCTCCTGAGGCGTCGCTCCCTCCTCGCCTGCTCCTCCTCCAGCTCATCTCTCTCTGAATCCCTAGGCCTGGATTTCAAGTACGGCCCCTCTCTTAGCAAAGGCAGGGAATTGCCGTTGGGGATGTTCGTGGTCGAAGACGAAGAGGAAGAAGACGGGGGAGGAGGAGGCGTCATAGACAAACGCCGGTTTGCCCGGGTCTTCGACGTCGCGGCTTTGAGGGTGCCCGCTGAGGATTGCTACGCTCTGGAGAGCCGCCTCAGAGGTCACCTTCTCAATTGGCCGCGGGTCCGTAACATCGCTAGGGTTCCTGGAGATGAGATGGATGATGCTTTTCGGAAGCTCCTCTGGGATGGGAAGGTCGAAGGTGAGGAAGCTCTGAGTCGGAGAATGGGAGAGGAGTCGGTGGCAGCAGAGTTGAGTCCCATCCTGTACAGGGAGAAGCTGGTGAAAACGTTCAATTGCCGGGGTTTCTTGAAGTTCCGGCACCTAGCCAAGATTTCGAGGCCGAAAGCAAAGCAGAAGAAGGAGGGGAGGAGGGAGGGGAAGGGGAAGAACGGATTCCTTGCGGTTGAAGTTGCGGAGGATGAAGGAGATGACGAGGATCTGAGCGGGTTGCTTGGGGAGGATTACAGGATGGGAAACTGGAGAGGCTCGACAAGGCTGCTACTTTTGGATGAGCGATATGCAAATAAGGGCGTTGATGAACTCCCTCAGGCCGTCAAGGTTGTTTTTATTTTCTATAAAGTTCTGAATGTCCCTTTTATTCAAGTACATATCTTTCTGAGTATACCTTAAAAGTTTCCATTTCTTCAATGTGAACTATAAATTCACTTGCGAATTTGCCTTGCTTTCCGTATTAAGATTCTTTTTTGTTTATTGCCTTCAGGAAATTGTTATCATGATCTCAAGAATTCTGAATGTGCAGTTTGGTTGCTTCAATAATACCGACATAACTTCCTGGTTTTTTGCTCATTTTGTTACTTAAATGATCTTATGCTAAGAAAACTGTCTCGAGGGCTGAGCACTTTGGTTCTGAGCTTCATTGACTGGTTTAGCTCACTAACCACAGGTGATTTTTGCCCTGTGGTGGTCTGCCTTTTTAGTTAACGCTTATTTTCTTGCTTGCATCTTGTCTGCTGAACCTGATGGCTTTGCTTTGAAAGCATGTAAATCTCTTTCGTACATTATATAACTGTAAATCATCGTGTTGCAGCTTATTTGGATGGAGGAAGAATGAGTGAAAGGAAGGGAACAATTGACGTATTAGTGTTTGGATGGTTAATTAAGTAGGAGGGAAAGGACTAAAAATTATTGTGTTTGGATGGGAAGGAAAGGAATGGGAGGGAAGGGAAAGAAAAGAAGTCAAGAAACACGTTTATCCCCTAGGGAAAGAAAAGAAGTCAAGAAACACGTTTATCCCCTAGCCCTCCCCAAATGGAGAGACTTGGAGGGAAAGGACTCTACTTTATAGAAGATGGCAAATATGCCCTTAACAACATCTTATGATATCCCACTTTGCTCAAAATACCTCAAAAGAAAGATTTGATTTACAAGCTTAGCAAAATTTTAGCGTTATATTTCTTTTATTTTAGATATATCTTTTCAGTAGATTTATATTGTATGTGTATATATAGGCAAGAAATTTAAAAACTATTTGTGGAATATATTCGTGTAAATTTCATAGCAGCTTAAATTTATAGTTTTATTGCTTAAACTTTTTCTAAAACTAAAATGGAAGGGAAGAAAATAGAATAAGTTACAAGTGCATTTTCATCATAAAAATTTTGACAGAATTTTTAACAGTCAATAATTAATATCTATCTAAAATATGCATGTATTATGCATATTATCTGATAAATAAAAATAAGCATTAGATTAGAGAACATTGAAGAGAAACTACTATAACTAGTTGCATTTAATCAATCCCAATTCTCTTTTAAGAGAGATGGTTTGAGAAATACATTTTGTTTAAAAGATATCATTATTTATAAACAATTGTACAAAAATGACATTATCGTTTTAGGAGCATTATTGTAAAAAAAAAACTTAAATTTTTAACAATTCCTTTCTTTTCCTTTCCCTCCTGCAAACAAGCTTATATAATTGTCTTTTTCTATTTCTTTTGTTACCCTTTCCATCATTAATCTCTTCCTTTTTTTTTCTCTCCTTTCCATTTTTTAATTCTAAACATAGTGTTACTGAATTTTGTGCATACAGCACCCATGTATGTTTCATCACATGCCTCTAAAATAATTTGCTTTTGATAACCTATACTAGGATGCAGTTGACACAATTGCATTTGGTCTGATTCGATTCTAGCAGCTTGGATCCTTGTTATTTACTTTCTCTGATATTTTATGTAGATGGTTCTCCACAAAGGGGTGAGCGAGCAGAAGAAGAAGGTGGTGGCATCTGAGCTAGTCAAATGCAAGCTCACCTTATTTTATGATTACTGGCCAGCAAATGAGGTGGGAACCGCGTCATCCATTCCACCTGTTATAATTTTACGGAAGCTGCCTAAAGATTTTCTAGCTACGTATCTAAAACTAATATTGTGAGTGTTGAAGAAAGAAAGCAGCATATAGTTTTTTTTTCTTCGTGTTTAGTGCACCTTATGATCAGCTACACAAAGTTGATCAATTATGATACATCTTCAAAAGTTTTTGATTGCGTGCAATCTGATTTTTGTTTCTTTTAGTATGGATGGGGTTCTGCTTTCATTTTAATGCAACTGTGGCCTTACATATCCTCTTTTTCTGTTTACACTTGAATTAATGAACCAACTTTCAAGTCGAAATTTAGTCCTCCACAACTTTTCCCTTTTTTCGTAGAAAGTTAGAAACTTTCCTTCTTTAGGTACGTTTAGCGATGCCTTATCTAAATTTTCTCAAACTATATTTTGCTTTTTTCCCCGTGTGTTGGATTAAAACGTCAGTAAAAAGTTAGTATGTGCAGGCTTGGTGTTTTGTTGTTCTGCATTTTCTTGTAACTTTAATTTGTTGCATTTAGTTCCTATGAAAGATAAAGGTAATGGTTGAAAATTATGCCCTTCAGGTCTTGGAGTATTTGCTACCTGAGAATGTCATAACTCCTACAAGCTTTGAGACTGTTGGTCATATAGCGCATTTGAACTTGAGGGATGAGCATCTTCCTTATAAAAAGCTTATTGCTCAGGTGACTGTTGCATAATTCCGGAGTATTGCACGATCACCATGGTCAACATATGTGTGTATATTTGTTTATTTGAATTTTTTGTTGTTTTGTAGATTATATTGGATAAGAACAAGCCAAGGATAAGGACTGTTGTGAACAAGACTGACTCCATTCAAAATGATTATAGAACAATGCAGCTTGAGGTTCTAGCTGGAAATCATTCTCTTGTAACCTCTGTTATTGAGAGTGGAATTTGTTTTCATGTTGATTTAGCTACAGTGTATGTTTCAAATTTCCTTTTTCTCCAATGTAATTTCTTTCTTTGCTAATGCCAATTATATTGAGCTGATTTATCTCCTTTGATTGATTCTTCACTTTAAGCTGTAGATAGCTTCTCCTATGATTATATGGTAAATTCTTTATATAGTGTTACTGATCTTCCAGAAATGCATCTGAAGATTTTAATGAATTGATACTTAAGGATCTGTTCTGTTGTATGATACTATTAGCCTTCTGCTTTTCTCCAAGGACAACCACATTTTATTGACCCCTTGTATGGACGCATATAAGTGTGCTCCTTATGCATTAAAGCATGTCTATCAATTCTTGCATTTTGCTTGTTGTTTCTGGTCCTGATTGAAGGGGTTCCGCTCAGTAGGCTTACAGGAGATTTGGTGGCAGATGGCTTGCTCCAAATGGCGGTCGTTTCTTGATATAGATCTTGGTTTGTCCCTAATATTTGCTCATGCTTGGCTGATACTGAATGTGGGGCAGCCTATGTGTTTTTTATATGACATTTCCTTTTCATGTGGATTGTGGAAGCCTATATTTTCTCTTTTCATTTTCTGAAACTGTGTGCATATGTATGTATGCAGCGTGTCTCTGTTGGATGTGCTACTAAGATCATTAATAATTTAATACTGGTTTTCACATGATAGGTACTGGAATTCACGTTTATCAACTGAAAGGCAAAGGCTTCTCACCAGTTTTTCTAGTAGTGATGTTCTCTGTAAGTGATTCCATACTTTTATTAAGTGGTCTTCCATCGCAAAACAATGGTTTTAGGAATCTAACATGGTCCAGTTGGTGGACAATTTCCAATCCAGAAACGTGTGTAGAATGGCTGAAAAGAATAACTTCCAGAAGCATTTTCCCTAGTAGGAAATCTAGGCAGGCAATTCAGGAAATATATTTACTACTTTTTTCATAAAATGCCAGCTGAATTGGTAATGGAAGTGCATTGCTCTGTGATTCCTCAAATGATGATCACTCTCTTTGTTTTTCTTCTTCACAAGAATATCTTTGGATGATATTTTGCTAAAGTTGTCAATTTTAACTAAAAGAATGAAATCAAAATTTTCATATATCCGTCTTATGCATCCTATTGGTTAGTGAATGCTATCTGTTGCATCTAAGGAACTAAACTGAGTTCCATGTTCAGTTGCTCACATAGACATGTCTACTGCGTATTGTGACATACATCACCATACTAGAAAAAGAACTGCATCTTTGAGTTCTGCAGCAACAAGAAGTGGAGGTTCTTGTTCCTTTGAATTTTGAATCTGAATGTGTTCTGACACTCTTAATGGATCTTCTGTTGACTTCACCAACCACATTGTTTTGAGTTTACCCAGGAGTTTCTGTAGTTGATGCTTCTTGTGCAGTGCAGGCGATGTTTTCTCTGGAGTTGGTCCAATAGCCATCGCGGCAGCTAAGAAAATAAATTATGTTTATGCGAATGACCTTAATCCAACAGCTGTGGAGTACTTGGAGAGAAATCTTGTTCACAATAAGTTGGAGAGGAAAGTTGAGGTATAAATCTCTCCTTTCATTTGTGCGGATCATTTGCTTCAACACATATCCACAGGAGAAAACTGCGATCAAGGTCTCACGACATATTTTGAAAGGACCTAGCAAATGTGTTCATTGTTTTTTCCATCTTGCCCTTTTATTGTCCACCTTCTTTGAAATTCCCTACCATGTTTGGCAATATGGCAACATCATTTCTTATGTGCAATAGAAATTGGAAGGAGTTCCTCCGCCTGATCTTTTTCTTAAAGAAGTGTTTCTCGTATTGAAATATATATGGTAATGCAGTTAAAAAATTCTCTGCCTCAGGTATTTAACATGGATGGGCGGAGGTTCATTGAGACTGTATTTGCTCTTAGAAGACCGGAGCGCATTACACAAGTGGTCATGAATTTGCCGAAAGATGCTGTGGAGTATCTTGGTAATTCCTCTTATCTATTCAGGATTTGGCTAAATTCTCGTAGTATGAATACTCATATTTCTAGTTTTGCATGACGTTGGTTTTATTTTTCCTGGTTGGACTGCCTTGTTAGACAGACCATACTTGTGTATGCAAGTGTGGTTCATCTGATATGGAGTATTAGGTTTATCTTTGTGAAAATATGCTCTTGGTTGTCAGATTCTCTAATATAGAAGGGACTACTGTGTGGTGTCAGATGTGTTCAGAGGCATATTCAAAAGAAGGTTTCAAGACATGGACCTGTTATTGCCAAAAATTCATGTTTATGGTTTTTCTAAGGCATCTGATCCAGAGTTTGACTTTCATGAGGTCGGCTTTCAGTTGATTTCAGAAGTTTTCCAGCATTTCCTGTACATTTCATATTCACTAATGAACTGTGCTCTTGCAGAGAATAAGGACCGTGCTTTGTGATGGAGCAATAAAAATAGATATGCACCGAGTTCGGCTTGTTGCTCCTGGAAAATGGATGCTGTGTGCATCATTCGCTCTTCCAAAGAGTGTTGCTTATGCCCAAGACAAAGAACTTTTGCTTCAGAACTCGTCATGATGGCAACTGTGGCAGAAAGGAACCAATTTCACGGAATCGGGAGTACTTCGTGTGCCATTTTCATCTCTTACCTCGGACGGTTAATATACAAACCAAGGGTGTTCGGTTGGGTGGTTGATGTGCAGAGGCATGTAAACAGGTACTCCCGCTAAAAGTGCATTTGCATATGAAAACTGTCCATATGCATTAAACATGAATCTGGTTACCTGGAAATGATAGTGCACTAAGGGGCCATTGGGCACTAGGAACACCGTGTGAATGTTTCATGAATCTTTCCTAATTTTGAAGTAGATTCATGAAACATGTGTACAAGTGTTTTGTGAATCTACCCTAATTTTGAGGCAATTCATGTGACACTAATATATTGTTTCTAATGCCAAAGGTGCACTTGGTTCTGTCAGATAAAGGAGAAGATCTGCATAGCTATGTTGTTATAAATGGCTTTTTATTTGGGTTCTGCAGAGAATCAAGATCAAGCTGAGAACATCATCAGCAAATCTGACTTCAGCGTGGTGCCATCAGACCTCAGTTGAGAATGCATCAGAATGGCCGATATGAAGATCGATGAAATATTTTGAGTCATCGTTGACGTAAAAGACTGAATTGATAAAGGTGGAGGCATCAGGTGACTGAACGTCTTCAGTTTCTGGTCAACTTCTACGGCTTAGGGCAAATATGCCTTCGTAGCTTTGCTGTAATGTCTATTTTGCATAGTTTGTTGCTAAAGAACACCAAATAATCAAAACTAAAATGAATATATTATGTTGAAATATTGCATGTGTGCCAATTTATCCTACACCAAATAATCAAAACTAAAATGGGCATTTGTTTTCCTCTATAAATTTTAAGTAATTGGAATCTCCTATCGTCTACTACTCCTGACCTTCGATTTGTAAAATTCATCCGAATCATATATCTGAGGGCGAGTATCCGTGGCCTTCAATGAGCACCTGTTTTCCAGTTTTTCTGGTAGGAGATTCGGTTGTTCCGTACATCAACAGTAGGTGATGCGATCTTTGTCCAATGTCGATGTTTCCCCAATGCCGAAAGATTTTATCGAAAAGAAGCATTTACCGAATATCGAACTCGTAAAAGCCTTGGATTAACAACCAATCCGTCTATGTCATCATCATGTCATGAGGCAGTACAGGGCCAGCGTGATCCAATAATGTTTTACGTCTTTAATCCACCTGAGTTCTACGGTGATCCGACAAGATACGACTACGTTATATTTGCAACTAGAACTGTTCTATTCGACCAGGTAAAGACTGGGTTGGGCCTAACCTGAATATTTTATTTTCTCCTCGTTAAATAGCTGTCGGTAGCTTTCCTTTTTAATTCTTTCTGGAGATTCAGTATGACGGGGATTGAGAATATTACCTTTAACCATGAACAGTCATTGATTGCAAGATTCGTTTCACTGATATGGAACTACGCCGTCCCTTCTAAGACCAGTATACATCGAGCTTTTCCTGCCAATTCCCATGCTTCCTACCTACATTCGTTTATCATCTTGGCCCCTATTTGGAGGTCCTACGCACCTGCACATCCCCTGTCTTGGGGGCAGACGCGGTCCTTGGACATCGTGAAGGCACTTTGTCCAACATTACTTGTACGTCGGTCCTATGCCCCTTTCTCCGGCAACCTCTGGTTTCCGGCAACCTGTTGTTTGGTCATGTCTCCGTTGTGACTCGCTCTCATATAACGAAGCCGGATCAAAGGATGTACCTTCAAACCAGCCGGCTCGGGAAGCAACCATGAGCAGGGACATGCCAGGCGGGTGTCTCATGAAGCCCCTATTACATCAATCCTAAGAGTTTCTGAGGCTGAAATCTTTGGCTAAGGGATACTAATTCAAAAGAAAGTTTAAAACCCATTAATTACATGGTAAAACAATTAAAGGGTATCATATGTAAATAAATAAATCAATAAATAAATAAAATAAGCAAATAGATGGGGCTACATAATGCGTAAATTAAATAGATGGACAGTGTGGGCAACTGCCCACACAAACGGCGTGTGACATCGACCCCACCTAATAGCTACTTCGGCGAAGGTGGCCTCACTGTTTTGGAAAATCAAAACGAGGATTGGAGATATGAGGAACGTGCTTTTATTTAATTAGGCAAAAGCAATTCTTCGAAAGGATTAAATATTGACTGCTCTTCTTCCACCCGTGTTTAAGGACAAAATATTTGGAAATCATAAAAAGTTACAAGGCCGTGGTTTAAGAATTTCTAAAATAGGGTAAGCATGTTTCAGCAAATACTTGCAAGATAAACGGGTAAACGAAAGTTCATCAAGGATTGGGTGCGCATATGTAAAATACGAATGATTTCGATTCCTGTTCTGGCTTTTCTGTTTTAGCGAACCAGAACAAGAGTTGGGTAATTTAAAAGTTTTCACACAGAGGCACAATTTTTTGGCTATTACTGGAGACCTTGGTGCCAAAATTGAAAACTACAGTTGGCCCTTGCGGGAGAGAGCGACGGTATTCCTGTGCCATGATGGCCTATGAGACCTGGTCTAGCGACTCTTTAATGGCGGATCAATTACCTAAAAGCCAGTCAAAGATGAAAAAGAAACTTGAAATCTTTTTGAAAAGGATGGTTGGGGTGAGTAGCCGTTTGGATCTGACAGGGGCCCATTTGTTTGTTCCAAACTTTCCCATATCTATGTTTTCATTATATAATGCACAGCCCTCATCAGGTACTTGACTACTTTCTCTGGTTTGCAGGTCTCTCACTCTCTTTTATGGTAAAATCACAAAAGAAAAACAATTTGTATATATAGCAGCAGTTGGTATAGTGAAACAGGCGACCAGTTGGGGTCCAGGGAGACCTACTGCTAAGGATGAAACTCCAAAACCTGATTTTGCTTTCAAAACTAGGTTTTTGTGTGTTTGGGTGCTATCAAAACTGGATTTGAGGAAAACCCAGTTTTGAGAAAACCTGGTTTTGTAAAAAGAAGCAAAAAACCTGACCCTCCTTTAGTTATTCAAAAGCCAGCTTTAGGATGTGTTACCCAAACAAAAAACAGGGTTCTTACAACTCATTAAAAAACTTGGTTTTCATAAAACCAAGTTTTCAAAACTAGATTAGATGTGGGTGTCATCCAAACACCACCCAAGTCTTTTCAACTCAACAAATTAAGTTTAACCAAGTCTGGTAATATGGAGATCCACATGGTTGGCGGCATGTGGTTGTTTATGGTTCAAGCAACTAAAATATTAAGATTTGAAGAGTTTTAGGACATAATACACATTACCCATGATCATTTAGGATGGACATAGATTGCTTGGTAAGAGTTCTCCAACAAGCAAATCCGGTGATGCATGAGGTCAAAATTTTATCACCAACAAGTGCCGTTCGATATTCAAGTAATCCAATCTTTGTTGTATTGATCGGTTTTTTATGCAGTGAATCGCAACACCTATCTATCATCGACAAAAACTAATTAAAATAGATCCTGATTTTTTCTTTTGTTCTAGACGATCCAACTCCGTTGTTCTTTAGATGTTCGAAGGAGGAGAGATATGCACGTCATGTTCATCCAACTGCCTCTTTCATCCCGCGATCACATGGAGACACCGGAAAAGACAAGCAACACCGCCTCCGTAGACTTCCTTTAGGGTTGCAAAGTGGTCCCGATCTGATTGGAGATTTTATCAGTATTTAGAGCATATGATTATGATCCTTCCGGCAACACATTTTTCACCGATGCTCCCTAATCTTCACCAACAAGAGTGCCATGCATAATCTCAGTTGCTAGTTGCCGAAATAGAGAGAGGTCATAAATATTCAGAGGTTTCTGTTAATGTGCAACGGTGTCACATGCCAATATGAGAGATGAAAGCAGGTTTTCCTTGTTTTTCTTATGCTATATCTACATTTTCCGGACATTCTTCTTTACTTTCTTTTCATACAAAGTAGATGTTCTTCCTTTCTTTTCAAGGTTTTTCTTAAAAGCAAAGTTTCAGAATATCACAGATTTTCTTCTCTCCAGATCTTCAAAGACCGAGACATGCATGGGGGAAGAGAGAGAGAGAGGGGCCAATTATCTTCTCGGTGTCGATCAAAGTGGGTGAAGGTGTAGGAAGGATCCACAACTCAGAGCGCCGGATCCACGGTGTCCGCCCCGATCTGGTAAAACGACAGACCGGAGCAGAGGAGAGAGCGGGAGGGGCTCGCACGTGCCGCCATCCTCCGTACGTCTTGCCGTCGCTATTAGCAGCCGCCACCTCCTCCTCCCCTCCCCCCAAATCATCCATCCATCGCCTTCGTGGGGCCACCCGCCGCGGGGAGTAGAGTAGGGGGTCCCCGCCGGGAAATCGAAAGGTCCGGTCATCGAAGATTGCCACTCTGCTCCGGTGAGCTTTTTTTCATAAAATAATAAAATCTCGATCCTCGACAAACCTCTTGCCCTTAGTTCACGACTTTCTTGGACCATCCCGAAAGAGTGAAGCGTTTTTCTTGAGCTCCCATGAATTCCTCTGATTAAAGTTAAAACCATTACAACTGGAAAGAACGGTCCTTTTTCTTTTATTAAGAAGAAAAGCCGGAAAAATTTTCCGGTCCCGAATTCCGGGGGGTTGGTGAGAAGCTCTAGAAATGACCACTTGGAAGATGATGATTGGCCGTGAAGAGCGGGGTGCACGGTACGGGGCAGTGAGGGCTCAGCCAGTCGGGGCCGCTGCATCACGCGAGGAGGAGATTTGATCTCGTCGTACGGAGAAGAACGTGGCTGCCGGCGGGAGCCGGTGATGGCCTGCAAGAGGCTGCCGCTCCCTTTTGGATCTTTTCGAGGGTCTTCTGACAGATGAAGTATCTTTACCAGCCGGTTTGGGGATCGGGTATCCCTCAAGATGACCCTCACCGCAACCGATCCCAAAAGGCTCCGGCTCGTATCTTCCGATACGCATAGTATCGTTTTGATGTAGGACCGTTTCGGACTTAAGATTGCAATGTCATCTCGCTGTTGCTGATACGGGGGACGGCCCAAGATTTTCATGCTCCTTTGGTGATTACATGCTAGGGGAGTCCTACCATCAACGTTGTATTTGTGTTATCAAGAGCATAGGATTGCTGTGTCTTGCCGGTGGGGAGTGGTGTGTGGAGTGGGAGCACTCATGCCAAAAGGGTTGAGTTTATGCACCCATCCTCGCAAGTATTGCACTCGAAAGAATCTCTTCCTCTTACAAGTTGCACCGTTTCAAAATGTTCATATATATTGCGAGAACAGTAAAAGCATAGTTGTCGATCGATATTCTTTTCCACGCATTGAATCCGCAAAGAATGTAGCATTACAGAAGAAAAATCAACCGGCGACACCATTGGTTGCCTAAATCACGTAAGTAAACCTGGAACGGCCTTACCCTACCGAGCAGCGCAGCGGCCAGTTCTCAGTTCTGCCCACCAACAACAACGAAGGACATGTCCCCAAGAACCAAGGGTCGTGTAGGCAGAAGAAGAATATAAAAAGACTAGAAAGCAGTGGGCCTGTGTCCCAGGTACAGAGAGAAAGAAGAGAGAGAAAGACAGAGGCAGAGTACGGTACTAGCACTAACTGTATGCCCCACACGACGAGGTCCCCACAAGGGGGAAGGGAAAGGAGCCTCTTCCCTTTCCTTTCTCACTTCATTCGTAGGGTGCCCTGTCAGGTGACTGCGAGCAAGAATTAGCGAGTGCACTCTCCCTCTCTTCTCCTTCTCCTGTGCTGTGAATCTCTATAAACAATGAGAACCAGAAACCGAAAGGTCTAGAGAAAAGGAGGGAAACGGAAGAATAGAAAAGGAAGATGTAGGGGATAAATATGCAAACCGCCGCACTCTGTCGAGCCATAATGTCTCTCCAGGCAGCAACGCTTCTGTTTCTGCTGCTGCTGCTGCTGCTCTTCCAACACCACCACTAGGCTTACCTGAAACGTATAGCCATTCTCTTTCACTGTTGCTTGCTTGTACCCAGCCCCTACCAGCTACCACTAGGCTACCTGACTCCACACTGCGCAACCCTATAAGGTACCATACCAGAATCCGACTCTCCAACATCCCTCTCTTCCTCTTCCCCATCTCCCCATTTCACTTCATTAGCTAGAGAGAGAGAGAAGATTGCTTCATGGCGACGACTTTGCTTCTGTGGCCGGACAAGACTGGAGACGACCGACCACCTGAGAAGGAGAAGCAGGACGCTGCTGCCGTACCGCCAAGGCTGAAGAACCGAAAGGGTGGCAGGACGGCGGCGAACGCCCCTAAGAAGCAGCCTCAACGCGGCCTGGGAGTCGCGCAGTTGGAGCGGCTCCGACTCCAGGAGCAGCGGCGCAAGATGTTGGCGGAAGCCGAGCTCATGCAGGGACAGCAGGCAGCATCTGCGCTTCAGTACTCATTCCCGTATGCGGACGGCCGGAGCTGCCCCGGCGCCGGCGTTATGGCTCCCAGGCTGGCGCACCCGGCGTATTCAGGAGCCGGGTCCTGCGACAACCCACCGAGCCTGGCAGCAATGCAGCGTTACCGAATTGTCAGCAGCGTCCGGCCTCCGCTGTTTTCTGACGGAGCGGAACGGTTCCTCGGTGTCGGAGTTGGCGCCGATCCGAGGCTGCACAACGTCTTCCAGGCGACGCCGGAGAAGATGAAAGAGCTCTCTTCAAACCAAAACCTGACCTGCTGGTCGGACCAGTGCGAGACCTGCAACAAGGTAGCCTTCTGAAGATTTTCAGAACGTTCCTTCCTGTACTCTTTCCTTCTCTAGAACATTGTCCGCATTCTCTTTGCAGTTTTCTAATCAGTTTTTGGGGATGCGTGGTGATGGTGATGGCTGATGGGGTCTGCAGAGAAGAAAGCCGCAATACGAGAACCATGGGTTCGTTAAGGAAGGGCGGCAAGGTGGCAAGTGGACGGATGGCTGTGATTTGCTGAGGCTGGGACTCTGGACCTCCCAAGCTGCTGATCTGGAGAGGATTGACCGGGAGACGATGGCAGTGAAAAGAGGGGAGAGGCATGCCCATTTCGCCATGGATGTCGACGAGGTAATTTCTTAATCTTTGATTTTGGATGGTGTCTAATGAAAGGGAGCGAGAGAGGTCACTTTTCTGCTCCTTGGTGATAGCGGGATTTTACGGCATTAGCTTTGATTATTTGCAGGCGGTGGAGAGGAAAGGGAAGGAAGTGAATGAGGGAAGAATGTGGGAGTACGAGTTCTTCCCAGCCAAGAATGGAGGATCAGAAGGAGAAGTGAAGGATGTGATGGCAGTTGGTGAGCCTTCTGCTTCTGGTATTGGCAGTTACGCTCCTTCGTCGGCCTCTGCGTCGTTGGATTTGTCACTCAAGCTTTTCTCTTGCTGAGAAACAACAATTCAGTTTGTTGTTTATTGTTTTCTTGGATTTTTGAAACCGTGCTGTTAGAATGAATCTTAAGACGTTTCTTTCTCTCTTTCCTCTCGTCGTTTCTCTGGCTGTCGAAAATATTTTCCCTTTTCACAGGCTGTACCTTCGTTTAGGAGCTCTAATTCTTCTGTTTGTTTGCGTTCTTGGTTCTTGAGATTTTATGTGATTGACTCTCTCTCCCTCTCTTTCTCTGTCGTTCTTTCTCTCCCTCTCTCGTTTGGTGGGCGTCGTAGAAATTTTCCTTCATCATTTTCACCTAGAGAATAAACCTGGAAGTTCGTTTCTCTTTCACTCTGTCTTTTTGGTGTATGTCGTAGAATTTTCTCTCTTTCTTTTTACTATGCGGAATAGAACCTGTATCTCTCTTTCTGTGGCAAAGAAAGCAGGTCAGTTTTTACTCTGGTTTTGCTGCACTGCCCTTTTCGATGATGAGTATCTTTCCGTCTCCTATCAAGTGGATTTGGTAATTGTCCTTGCCCACCCGAAAAAGATGTACGTGGTCCTTTCGGAAACCAGCACAAGTTTGTCCCGCGGATTGTGGTTTTTGTTTGTGGACGATATCTCAAAAGACAGTCACGTCCTCAACATTGAGTGTAGAGCGGGCATCCACCAATAGGAGACAAGGCTGGTAAGCACCATCATAAAGCAAGCAGACCCGTCTCTCTCTCTCTATATCAGACTTTTGTCTTTTGTGTCACCAAGCCTTCTTTCTCTGTGATCGGGGGCGAACCCCCAGCAGCAGTTCTCCGGAAGCTTTTTTTCTCTGCGGATTTTTCTTTTTCTCTTCTCCATCTGCTTCTCTCTCTCTCTCTCTCCCTCCATTGTGACTTCCTCTTGGAGTGGGAAATTTATCTTTTGTGGCATAATAGCTACAGTTGCGTTGTTTTCCCACCAACCAGGTTGGATATTACCTCTCCTTTCGAATATACTGAAATATATTGAGGGTGGCCCTTCTGCTTTAACCTGTCTTAGTTACACCGCCTCTGTGAACCAGGTGACTGATTTCCCATCTGGTGCCACAACATTAGATCTGTTGGTTTCCACTTTTCAGGAGTCTGTGGAGATACATTCTTGGAATTCCATGTAACATGTTATCGGTACATGGGCATCCTACTTTTTACGTGTGGACGATGAAATTTGCTAGCATCCATGCATGTTGATGTCGATATCTCTATCAGTGTATGTGTTGCTTCTGCTTATCTTATCTGGATGCAAGACTCTTTATTGCTATGCACTTTATGTGAATTTTGGCGTGCTTTACGTGTTCATGTGAACCTTGTTTGATTGCAGAACTCTTTATTTACGATATGTTAGTCTCTTAAAATTTATGATTCTCAAGAAGCCGGTTAAAGGTTAATTTCTGAGGAATACAATCACTGTAAATCTTCTGTTCCTGAGCTTTGCATGTGCTCTTGCTTGGACGTGTCGCATCAAAAGAACCATATTTCATTGAAAAAAAGGTCTCGTCTGATCAATCCTGAACCAGTTGCAAAGCAGTATATAAAGTGCTGTATATATCTGCAACTGTCATCGAAACAGATGGTCGCTTAGATAACTCTGGTTGGAATGCCAAAGCCAGAATGCCTAGTTTTCATCACCCAGCATCTAAATGTGCCTAAGTTGGAATGATTGGTTAGAATACTTGGCAGAAGTTAAATGTGACCTGGCAAATGGGGCTATTAACATGGTCTTATCAAATATTCTTTAAGTTGGCATACCCAAATGCATAAAATTCATTTCAGACTATAATGATTAATGCGCATCGAAATAATGAATATAATAAAGTAAGTCTACATTAGTTAGATTTTTCCTACCTTAAACTACTTGCCATGGCTTTTGCATGGTTGGCCACTAACATTGATTATTAGGCCGACTTATCTTCTTCCAAACTTCTGCACTGGTTTTTTAATCAGTCAAGATTGATCAGAATCAAGTTTTTATTTTTTAATGTTTTTTGCTGGGAATGATCAAGGGACTGTTAGCTTATTATATATATTTATGGATGAAAATATTCGAAGTCAGACCTTCATTTCATTGCATCGTTTGTCACCTAAGTCATCGCACCTATCCTATTGCCCTTTCCACTGCGATAAAAAGTGGTATCTCCCGTTCAACTTCATACAGCGTTTGGTAAAGGGAAAACAACTTGTTAACAAGTGTTCGATCAATCTACTCCTAATAACAAACTGTTACTAAATGCGGGCACCTTAAGTTTACACTTACTGTTATACCTGCATTTTTTTAACATTCTTTAAGTATAAAGAGTAAAACTATTCTCATTATTTTGAAATTGAATTTGCAAGCCCAGTCTCATTCTTATGAGTTTACTCATTTTAGGTTGGGCACGACGGTGAAAAATATAAACAAAGAAAGTGTTGGAGACACTGACAATTGGGTACCTACTGAAGTAACTCAAACATTATTTATTACTTCTCTCTTCTCGTTAAACCGCCAAAAGAAGCCAAATACTTCTAACTATTTTCTTTTTAGAATTTTTCATTCAATTTCTTTTTATGAACTTTCACTATTGATTTGTGTTTCTAAATTGTAATTACACATTTCTATACGACTGCAAAACGAATATCTACCTTTTTGCTTTCACAATAGTAAACAGTCATTTTTCTATTTATAATCACTATAAAAGCTAGAAAATTTCATCAACTTTAAAGTCATGGCAAAAGCCTTCTGTCCCTTCTCGGATTCAGACTTATATCGTGGCATTTTCCTGTGAACAAACTGGGGCTCGGCAGAACTCGTCAGGGTCCATATTAAAATGCTGATCTTCGGTAAATGCAACGCGATCTTGAACAATAATTCTTGTTTTGCAGCTGAGTCCTATAGTTCGCAGTTGTAAACATCATAAAGAAACATTCAGAAACATGAGATCTGTACGATCGAAGCTTATATATAGGGCGTGGATTCAGATGCTCCGGATATATGAATAAATTGGTAGACCAGCGTAATTATAGCACCCTTAACTCTTGCAAGAACCTACGGAAGCTTCTTGCAAGAACCTACGGAAGCTAAATCTCCAACTGTTCACCTACTTATCCTGTTTGATTTGCCTAGCTTCTTGCAGCTCTTGTGAGAATCATTATAACACCAGTGTAATTATTACTGCTCTTAATAGAAGCTATGGAAGCTAAATCCCCAACGGTTCACCTTGTTATCCTGTCTGATTTGCCTAGTTTGTTCCATTTTATGTGAGAATCTCTTTCCCACCCTAGGAATGAAAGGCTGGAGAAAAGATTAAACCGGGAAACCTTGCTACCAATGAAGTGAAACGTACGTAGGAATCCATTCTCATTATTTTTGTGCTTTTTGGGAGGTTGAAGACTCCTCTCATGGAGAGAGTCTGAATCTTGGATGCTTTAATACTGACAGAAAAGAAGGAAAATTGGTTTTGCAATTTCCCGAGATAGAGGTCAAAATTCCCACTTCCGGCGATGCTATGGCCTGGCCCCTTGCCTGTGTGACAGCGACAGCAGATGATGCCCAAGATCGTCCGGGATTCCATGGGAATCCCACCTTCAACAAAATCCTAGGGATTCAACTCATTCGTCCCTCACTTTTTAATATCCTGAAACCGCCAATGACACATTAAATAATGCAAGTAGACTCCGCCCAAGTCCACGGCAAAGAAAAAAGGAAACCGCTAGCTGCCGGGCCTGTGACATGAAACCAAAAGTTCTTAAATGGAAGCTTTTACTGGAAAGAGTTATCAGCTTTGTGGGGCTCATAAAATTTCTCCACAGTGTTTGGTCAAATCATCACAATGCCTGTGAATGGTTTCAAAGAGGCAAGCTACACTGGCCTATAAATGTTGCCAATTTCTTATCATGGTTGAAAATAGATGAGGATGAACATCAATCACATGGGCATCTTAAATCTGTCAACTGAGTACATGATAGCTAACAAAAACTATTCTATATTGTAGTCATGATTCTCATTGCCATAAGTATCTGTGCTGTGTTGATGTGTAATTTGGGAAAGCATGAAATTGGTTTTTTCTTGTGAATTAAGTTGGAATCTGGATATATTTACTAGCAGATTGCTTCCAATGGTTGTGGTGGCTCAGAAATCTCCTCTGTTTACAGAGGACATGATCTTCTTCAGCTAGCTACTAAACCCTGTTCTAGCCTCTAAGATGCAAGAATAGGACTCTCATTTATAGATGTAGTTGGTGGAGACCTCAACACTGTAAATAGATGCGCACAAGCTTTTGGGTTTGGCCCCAGTGGTGGGTGCGGGGGAAGCGTGACTGAGACTCATGGTGCTGCGCTAGACTGATCGGATCGGGTAGGCTTACATGACCCGCTCCGTACTGAAATATTGTGCGAGTCACTTGGATACCGATATGAAAAGCGAAAGGACTTTATTGAGTTTGGAGCCCCTTACGAAAAGTTTATATTAAACTTTCTTCAATAAAATAAAAAATTTTAATGAAAAATAGCACTCAAATATTTGTGTGTCTGTTTTTCTTAATCATGTGCATTTTCTAGCAAGTAATATATGAAATATGTAAGTTCAACAACCCTATAATCTCATGGATAGGAAACCCACTTGCTCCTGTGCTCGTCCGATAAATTGATTGCATGGATGTTATATAAAGTATTAGGAGTAAATTTATTTCTTTAAAATCAAACGAACTAACGAACATCTTTTTTCTTAGTGAAATGATTTTACCCAAGAAACATTATAAATGATTAAGGGACATATAATTTATTCGCAAGTATATATATATATATATATATATATATATATATATATATATATATATATATATATATATATATATATATATATATATATATATATATATATATATATATATATTATATCAGTCCTTTATATGCCATATTAACTCTGAATCGTATCGGTCATCGATTTTACGGAGACCATATAATATTTAGGTTGAAAAGATAAAACCAAATTGTATTTTTTCTAGAAATTCTTCGGCTGTTCAGATGGTCACTTAACTTGCAGCTGGATTCACATATGTAGAACCATACATGTCTTTGTAGTCAAGGGCAGAGTCAGCAATTTTTTATTGTAGGAGTCGAACTATAGTTTCAAATTCTTAAAAGGGAACGAAAATATATTTTTAAGATTTACATGTCAAATTTTGATTTTGTTTCTGAAGGAGGGCCGAAGCATTTGAAGGGAAGGGCTTCTTCAAGATCTCTCCCCCATGGGGGTTGAGAGCGGATATCAAATTTGAAACATGTTTGATCCGCAGTTGCAGTATAAGTAACAACCGCATTTATGAACACGGAAATCAAATTGCTGCTATTGAGTAAGACCTGCAACTGAATGTGAATTTAACAAGGATAACACGTGGAGACGAACTTAGCGTCTTAATACAAAAATGAGCCCATGGTTTATGGGGGAAAAGGAGATCATGATTTTAACCACCTAGCTATATGCAAAGCATGACTCGGTGTGGCGGCCATCCGTGGTAATCTTTTAGAATATAATTTAGTACAAGACGATTTACCGACTAAGAATGTGTCAACTACTCGATTAGAGTACAGGCCATTAAGATAAATAATCATAAAAAGCTATGCCCAGTGGAATGTGGATGAATTTCCTAATATTCACAAAACCAACCAATTTCCTTGCAAGGTTGGTGTTACAAGAAGCTCTGAGTGGCTTCCATCGGCTAAGGAAAGACCGCCTCAGGGCTCAGGTCTCTCTCTATACGGCAAACTTCAGGTGACTTGGTATTCAGCACCGCTGGAGTTTGGCAGAGTTCAAAAGAAGTACCAGTGCCTGCTCCACTACTTCCTATGCATATTGTGTCTCCTCTGCCATGCCAAGTTCCATCTCTAACATTGTTCAGATTCAAAGTTCTGGTTTCCTGGAAAAATGAGACATTCAGAAACTGGAAGTATTTTGTGAACATATGGAGGACCTCAGGTTACCACAGCAATCTCATCTGTCAGAAAGTAGCTCCTCAATCAAAAACTTCTGAAGGAATGACAAATACGATTGACTTGCTTTTCTTATAAGGACCACCCATTTCACATTAGATAGAAAAGCATAGCAAAAATTTTTTGTAAGAAACTTGTGCATTCAAAAACCACACCAACTTGTCACTCTCTTTTGCAATCGAAGAAGAAAATTGCCAAGGAAAAGAAGTTCATCTTCTTAATCCCACATTAATTGGTCAGGCAATCATTTTGTTTCGATCGTAGTTGCATCATGCATGGAAAAGAAGCACCTCCAGAGACTCACCTGGCACAGTGTACAACAAGGACATAGAAGATGATTCAGGCAATCATCCACTGGACTGTCACTACCCTGCAAGTATATCACTTCATAATATGAGAACCGACTGATAGGTACAAAGAGCACAAACAAGAGAACTGACATACAGATAATGTGGACATAACACCCAATAATTCATGCAATAAAGATGAAGTGCCTTGTAATTTATGTGGAAATGGAAGGCAACCTGCGTTATTATAGAACCTATGGATATTGTTTCCTCAGAGACTTTGTGGACAAAGTTGTTCACCGCTGTAAGCATTTCATATAATCTAGCATGGCAAATGCAAGCATATGAATAGAAAATAACGGTCCAAATTTCCATGCTAAGGAGGGTGTGGTGAGCGGCGCTGGCAGCTTGGAGATGATGGCTTTAAGCATAATCAGAAAGCTATTTCGGGGTTTGAATTCTTAAAACCAAGACTCTCATGTGCTGTGGGCTCAGATTAGCCATTTCATAAGTGGATCAGGCTAGAAATTGGGACAGTATCTAATCATGTTCTCAGTTCCGACTATAAGAAACTGATTAAAATGCATTTCACATATCAAGAGCTTTATTCTACTCTCCTGAATTGGCTCCTCTAACAGAATATTAACACCCAATATATCACAACTCAGTGATTCTGATTTCTGCCAACTGTTTGTATTGCACACTTTACATCTGGCATGATTAGCCCACATGAAATCTTCCGGTCACCTTTTATCTTCAATGTCATCAAATTGCAGGACCCACGATAAACAGAAGAAGGCAATTTGTTATCAATTAAATTAGAATTAACTAAAGTTTATAAACAGCAGATATCTTGGGCCATCACATCCATTAAAGTTCTTCTAATCCATGAAACAAACTTGTTGAAAAATAAATGTGCAAATAAATGGCAATATAAACAACATTTATAGAGCAGCTGCGTGGTGAGCACAGAACGAACTATTCTTTCGCCTTTTATAGAGACAAGCTTGGAAACAAAGAAACTTGTGTATTTTTTCAGACATTGTGGAAATTGTATAGTAGATGTTGTCTAAACAAAAACATGTACATACATACCCTGATATTGAAGTGTTGTCGCATTTTTCGCCGAAAATAACCGAGATATAGTGAGACTGAAATGGTCAAAGCAATAGCTATATACAGAAAATAGTATTGCCTGGTGACGCCAAATGCAACATAAGCAAGGAAAGCTGCAACAGAAAGGAAAAGATGCATGGTTCCCTGCACAAGCGGAAAACAAGTCTGTAAGTTTGTTATTAGACATGTAAAAGAGTTTCTTAAGTCAAGCAATTATTTTTTACCAGAAAATGACGGCTTCCAAAGAGGGCCAATTAGATAAGATATAGTTGGCTTTTATTCATTCATTTTCTACGCAGCTAAAAGATAGACAGAAGTTGTCAAAATGAAATCAAATGATTAGCAGGCCAATCTGCAAAACAGAACAACCATGTATTTTTGGCCGACGCAGCCACAGAATACTAATTCTACTTTACATGATTCTCCAACTCGTATGGCAGTTTGCTAACCAAAAGCACGATAAGGAAAAATGCAAAACTGGTACCTTTTTGAACTGCATAAAAAGAAATGATTTCAATCAGAACGTTGACTGACAATACATACAAGCTGAACTACAAACCCTTTATAAATTCTCACACTTGAATATCACCTCACTGTTGCAAATTAACCAGTTAATGGTATCAATAGTTGTTTTCTCCCATGAACTAACCAAATCACCAGAACAAATTAAACAGATTCAACAAGCTCAAACTAGTTCTACAGATTTCAAAGAAAACAAGTCAAAATTCACAAACTTCCGAACGCAAAAATACTACACCTGAAGAAGACATGAGCCAAACCCCGCCCTCTTCATGTTCTTCCCAAATGTACAACAAGGACAACTGCAACCCCAACGAAAGGCACATGAAAACCACAGACTCGTAAAAAATAACGAACCCAGCGAATCAAAACTCAGAAACAAAAAGAAGAGAGAAAGAGAGATAAGAGCAGACCAGAAGGAGTCAAGGACGATGCGCTGATCCTGGAAGCAGTCGAGGACATCGCCCTCCCACATCCTCTGCACACCTCCTCCTCCTCCCCCTTCTGCTTCCCATGCTTTTCCCCCTTCCCCCGGTGCCGCCAAGAAACCCCGCGTCTGTAGCGCCACTGTGGCACAGAGCATGTCAAAGTCTATCACCGCCATCTCTTCGAGTAACCTCTCCTCTTCCTCTTCCTCTTCCTCTTCCTCGTCCTCGTCTTCCTTCCTCTCCCTCAGGTCCGCCATTTCTCCCCCTCTCTCTCTCTCTTTTTAGGTCTCTCTCTTATCAATAAGCAACTGGTTAAGGGAAGAGATGCCGGGTTGGTCACCAGACCTCCAAACCAAAGGTGCTCACCGGAGCGGAAGCGCAGCGGCACCATGATCCCCTGAAAAAGAGTATTTAGGTGGGCCCCACCTTCTTCCTACCACAGTCTACTGTCCACCGGCCAACCAACCACCATCTTTCGGTTCATGGATCATGCACTGGAAATGTGGGTATTAGTTGGCTTCGGCGAAGGCCCGCCACCAGTGGGCCAGTAGGCCGCCGACTCGTCGTCTGGTGGATCTCCGCCGCCAATGACGGTCAAGTGAGGCGGCCCCGTGGTGCTGAGTTGGCTAGAGATTCTGGACCGGCGGCGCTTTCATTGCGAGAATGCCATTCCGGTGCGTTCGGGTTTCCCGTAAAGAGGGCGTGGACTAAAGTGGGGCTTGTCTTGAAATTCATGGTTCATGAAAAGCACGCATTTGGATCCCCATACGTCTGAAATCTATGAGTTCACTCAAGGGAGAAAAGGAGTGACGTGAGGTGCATGCATTTTAAGATGCAGGGAATACAAATTCATGATATGGTTCATGCATTTTTTAGACAAAATATTTCAAATCCTTATTAAAAGTAAAAAATATGAACCATTATAATCTACGATCTTCAAATCTCATTTTACTTCAAATCTTAAACTAAATACCCTTTGAGATTAAGCTTTTTGGTTTAAGGTCTTTGTCTTAAACGCTTGGATCTAACCCAAATTTACCCACCAACGTCTAAGTTTAATTGTGATAAGAATCGGGTTCTTTGTGGTCTACAGTTAGACGTAGACTCGGTTTTACATGTGAAAAGGAAAGCCAAGTGCGAACCCCCTAAATCAGAACTATTTAGTGCGTGCTTTCTCAGCACTGACTGGATCGCCTGTGAGACGATTCGGCTCAGTTGACGTTCTGATGAGCCGAGTTGCGAGAAGGAAATTGTCGAGGCCGAACAAGGCTCCCCGGAGATTCCAAACAATCGCAAAACTGTAGTTGAAGAAAAGACAGCAAGGGCTGCTGACAAGAGAGTGTAGGGGCGTCGCGTTCGCCGGTGGCAGTTCGGATTAGGAAGAATGGCCGGAAGTCGAGGTGGTTGGTGGCATCACGGATGACAATGAGAAAACAAGAAAAAGAAAAACAGACGTTGGGCTACATATAATAATTCTTGACGGCGAATTAGTTGCGGCTGCTGTCATTTTTTTCATGCCGCTTTCTTAAACTGGTCCATTACTCCTGAGAAATTCACGTATTCGTGCTATTTTGGTAGGAGGTCCTACACGATCTTATTGCCATACGCTCAGGAGGGCGGGATGAGCTTCTCCTTCGAATTTCACCAAAAAAGTCTCATGTTCTATGCCGATGAGAGATTAATTTAGTTAGATTCATTTTTTACCTGAACTTATTTTGTTTAGATTTATTCAGATCAATATGTGAAATTAGACGTCTAGTCTACTGTTAATGCATAATAATTAATAAGACGAGCAAACACACCTACTCAGACGAAAGATAGAAATCATATTTCTTCTGAACTCTAACCATGACATCTTCGGCTTTCCATTTGCAAGTTTCAGTTCAAAATTGGATCCTGAAATGACTCCAGAAATAAATGAGAGATATTTTGGAGTATCAGGCAGATAATGATACGTGTCCGTAACTGAAAATATCGCTTAAAAGAATGAAAAGGAGATCGCAAATGCAATTTCCTAACCTGCAAGTTAATGCATTAAGCATGTAGGTGCTCTCTTTATTTTCACCATTGAAGAGATGGAAGTCAATTCCCCTATTCAAGATTCTTTAACATGCACGCCACATGCAGATATCACAGTTCCTTCCCTTTTCAATAATTCTAACGAAATGCCTATCATCATGTATTTCAGGACCGAGAAGTATACGTTTCGATTAATTTATTCAGCAGTCTAGATAAGATCTAAAAATTCCAGAAAATCCTTATAGAAACATATTTATAGAATTTAAGAGTAAAGGTTTAGTTTTAGAACATAGAAATTACATCTGCATTGTTGGAACGTTGAAAAAATATGTGCAACTTTAATTTCTCATGAATAATTTGTGACGTTACACGCACACAGTATGCTCATTGCTTGTGCTTGAGAATCTGAGATGCATTCTGCTGGAACAGCAGCAATAGACGCAAATAAGGCATGCGCACCAAACACTAGACTCAAATGAACATCACAACTATGTAACAGAGATGATCACATAGGAGCGACCAGACCAAATTGACGAAAGAGGAACAAATCATATCCTGTATAATTTCTACTTATATTTTAACAAGGCACAGATTCTTCAAACTTCAAAGTATACATTCACTAGTTTGCATACACAACAACCCACTTTGATAGTATAAGAACCTAATCTTCCAAGAACATGGACATTTTTATTTACAGCATAATCTGTTTATATAATTACAACCCTGGCTACGAAGTCTTTTAAAACGATGAGACAGAATCATCAGTATCACATAATCAACAGGCTTTTAGCAACATGAGGGCCAGAGAGAAAATTGGATGCTGGTCATGCTGAAAAGGAGCTTTTAGCCTGACAAGTGCTCGAGTCTGTGGTCTGCAGTTTAGAATTTCTGTCAGATCCGTCAGAGAAGAAGACAATGTTTTCTTGGTGGCTCACGAGAACCTGAAGAGACCTCGGCACAGGCGGCTTGCCAAACTCCAAGAGTTTCTCAAAAACCTGAACTACTTGCCCCATGGAGGGCCTAGAATTCTCTTCATCCTGAATACACCATATAGCAATTCTACAAGCTATGGTGAGCTCTCCCACATCGGCTTCACCTTCCAGTCTAGGATCAAGCAACGCAAACTCTTTGCCCTCAAGAATCTTGTTCGCAGCCCAAGTAGGAAAATACCCGACCTTCCCATCCTCAGAGTGCTCCACATTTCTCCTCCCTGAGATCAACTCTAACAGCATCATTCCATAGCTATAAACGTCAGCCTTAGCCGTAATTGGCAAACCGGAGAGCCATTCTGGTGCAAGGTAACCCCTTGTGCCTCTGAAAGTTGTCAGGACCCGGCTAAATTCTCGACCTAAGAGCTTGGCCAACCCAAAATCCGCGACCTTGGGGCAGAATTGAGCATCAAGAAGGATGTTTTCTGGCTTGATATCACAATGTATGATGCAGTCTCTACATTTTTCATGAAGGTAGCTTATTCCTCTTGCTGTCCCAACTGCAATTTCATATCTTGTTCTCCAATTTAGTGGTTCAGAATTGAAATTAAACAGATGGAAATCCAATGATCCGTTCTGCATGAAATCATAAACAAGCAACCTTTTCATACCTTCTGAGCAAAATCCACGAAGGCGAACAAGATTGACATGTTGGATTGTCCCGATTGTGCTGACCTCTGTTCTGAATTGCTTCTCCCCCTGCCTCGGGCCTTCTAGTTTCTTTACAGCAACAATTGATGAATCAGGCAGAGTTCCCTTGAAAACGGAGCCAAAACCGCCTCCTCCCAACTTATCTGAGAAATTTTTCGTCGCAGTTTGCAAATCTTTATATCTAAAAGATACTAGCATTCCCTGCATCTTTGAATCCTCAGAGCTTGAGAGCTTTCTGAATATCCAAACCAACAACCAAATGATCACTAGAATAGCCAGAACACTGCCTACCGAGACTCCAATAATCACAGTAGTAGCATTTTTCTTATTAAGCCCTCTGTCGAGCGTCTCCAAATTAGAAACACGAACATAAATACTGTTTTCATTACCAAGAGACTGCTGCCGGAGATTCAGAAGGCCTCCTTTCCATATTAAGCACCCACTATTTTGATAAGAGTAGGCAGTACATGAACAATCTTTTAGGCAAGCTGATTTACAACCCTCGGCATTGTTCACTCTCACTGTACTATTATTTGCAGGAGAGTTCAGCCCCGGTTGCAAGGAAAATTGATCTCTCTCACACTGCAATGCGACCTTTCTCCTGCAACCTCCAGACCAATCCGACAATCCCCAGCCTTGAGGAAATGCTGGTTCAAACCCGTCAATGCAATTGCAAGGATTCTGCTTATCCTGATCACAAACCCCAAAATCTCCACAGAGACCATATACTTCACATTGATCCCTTGGTTGTGCCCAGAACACGATCCATTGTTGTGATTCTTCGACCCATGTCAATTGCTTGATCTGCCCAGATAGGTCTATGACAAACTTTGTCAAGATGCTGCTATTGTAGACCGAATACGTGAAGTATCTAGCTGTGTCATTTTCAACAAAGCTGAAATTATAGAGGTAGTTGGCTCTCATCTCAGGCACTCCACTGAAAGTTTGATTGTTCCAAACTCCGCTGGTCCAGTACTGCTGGGTCCTATTCCAAACTATAAAATATTGAGCAGATCCATTTGGGTCGAGCTCTAGAGAGAATGGCCCAGGAGAGGGATCCTCTTTATTCTTCCACGAAGTAAGTAGTTGATTTTCATTTGTTACCTTATTAAGTCCCAGACTTCCTCCAGGCAACCAAGTGTGCGTCGGGTGACTGAAACTGTCCCACACAATATCGTTAGAAGAATTACCATCTCTCAGGACAAGATTACCGCTGTCTTCAAGGACAACAATTCTTGAAGGTGAACTTGGAGTTGAAGTCACGTTCGTAGACCAAAAGATGACTTTTGATTGTGTCTGAAGGACCAAGTTGCCATCTTCTGAGATCTTGAACTCCGCTGTGTTGTCCTGGAGAGGATTGTCTCTATTGGCTACCCACACCACGTTTTCGGTTGGAATTTCCTTGTACCAGATGCCTAGGTAGTAGCGTTTCGGGTTACCAATAACAAAGTACCCCAACTCAAATACGCCTTTCGAGGAGGTAATTGTCTGGTTCCCCGTGAGAGCTTGGCCTGAAGAGATAGTGTTTGCTGCAAAAATTTGACTGCCGTAGCAGCAGAAGAGCAGGGAACAAAGGAGAATTCTGAGCCATGGCAGCAACATCCAAGAACCCATTGGGCCCCCTCACGGTCTGCAAATGGCAACAGGTACTGATCTCACAACACCGACTTAGTGGCCACCAAACCTGCATAACAACAGACAGTTTCCCATAGCAGACTATGAAGCGGTCAGCAGGTGGGAGGAGGCCGAGGAAAAAGAAAGAGATTCCAAGAAATATCCTAATTCCAATAATGACTTCTTAATTTCTATTTCTTTACAAGAATAGATCGTGTTCAATTCGAACAAGTCCGCTATCCATACCTATTTATGGGTTAAAAATAAACCAATCGCACTTTCAGTCAAATCAGGACTCCGGTGCGGATACCCGAAGCGGCAGTAAAATATAAGAGTCCCATGACTTACGTTACATTCATTAGGACTTCCAACTTAAAACAGGTTACCAGTTCACTAAACAGAAATGTTTCTCTTGACATAATCTAGTAAGGGAGTGTCTAACCGCAGATTGCCTAACATGCAAAAGAGATTGGCCAAAGCCAACTGCCACGGATCTGAGTGTCTGTAATGAACCACAAAGCAAAAGTAATCTCGAGTTGCGTGTTGCAGACCTCTACAGGGCGATCACCAGTAGACCACTTATGGACAGGGGCACTAGGATAAGGCAGAGCATGGGTTGTTGAGTGATTGAGGGTCGGAAGGACGAGAGATAACACGGTCGAAGTGGAGGAGGCAGCACTGCTTCCGGTTTCCGGATGGCCAGCATCGACCAACAAGACCACCCTCAGGTGTGAGAAGGGGTCTGCCCTGTGGTGAACAACAGTAGACACGGTCGAGGGCCGAGGAAGAGGGGCCGAGAGGCCAGCGCAGAGGGCATTGGCCCTTGAGGCCAGAGTTGGAGCTGAGGGGGCTGGCCAGGCCAGGCCGTGGGACCTGCGGTGCCAGTGTCCACGCTGAGTCGAACTCAGGTCGGCAAGCTGGGAGTGCAGGATTCAAAGATTGTGCACTCCAGAATGATGCCGATGGTTGCAGGAGCCTCCTACTTTTACGACAAGAGGTCAACCGAAAGTGGGACACTCGGCAGCCTACCTGGCACGACCATAACCGGCCGGTGCCGACGGAGCCAGAAAGTTTACGGTCAGACACGCCAATATAGTAAATAAAATAATCTTGATTACGCAAGAACAAAAGCAAGCATTTAGTGCACGAACGAGACACTGCTTTGCATTGCTATAGACGCGAATGGAACTACATTCACTACCGATCTAACCTTTGACCTCAAGCATTTGAATGGCCCCATAATCCATTTGCAACAGGTAGAATCAACATAAAGGACAACTAGAACAGGCGCAATGCCTTTCAAACTTGCAGTGCTTACCATGTCAAAGTTTACAGCTACAAGAAAAAAACAAAGTTTTGATACTGAAAATCCACAATAGCTGCACGCTTTTAGTGTTCAAACTGGAAAACAAAACCAAGACATATAGTTTTGCATTCAAGTGGCGCGTAGAGCCCAACTTTTAAGTTTTAAGGGCATCAACACGCCTGAATGACCTTCACATGCAAAAGAAGTAGTTCCCACCCATTATTTTAGAATAATTTTCTAGTAAATAACACCTACACAAGCATGTAAAAAATAATATTTTTTACCATGTCTATCGTGTTCATGCAAAAATTATTATAACAGAAAAATATCATCATCAATCTCACCAAGTAAATAACTAATAACGGTAATTAGTTTTAAACGTAGATAGCATAAATGTCAAATTACCATTAAATCAAATTCTCCATGTTTCATTAAGAAGCCAATGACCATGATTAAACGTTCTTCCAATCAGAACTTCCATCCGGTAGGTATATTCAGAGATCAGAAAAGGTGTCTGTAAACAAGTGCGTAAAATAATGGCATGTACAGTTGAAAAACAATTGAAAGACACAAGCAAGAGCAAAAGTAGAAACACTCAAATAAAAGATCATGGCCAAGTTCGCCAAATCAAGAAGAAAAAGAAGAAGAAGAAGAAGAGACAGAGAAAGGTTACGTGGGTAGGAGGTCGGTACCCATTTTATGGAACTTCAGGACTCCGACAAGCGAATTGAGTGGTTCTCAAAGCGGATTATGTGCCAATTTTCAAGAAATAGGAAAACTGAGATTCCTACAGGCAGGCTCGGAAATTTCAAGAGAAAGGGAGAGGGGCTCTCAGCCTCTCACACGGCAGACGTCAGGTGGCCAACGGTGGGATTTGGTTGATGGAGGGAAGGAGGGAGGGAGAGAGCGAGAGAGCGAGAGAGAGAGACTCACGTTGTGGCCGACGGCGGGACTCCTCAAGCTCGTTGGGCAATGGCAGGACTCCTCAAGCTCGACACTTCAGGGCGTTCTTGGGACGAAGCAGCCGAATGAAGCAGCGCCGGAACCAAACGAAGCAGCGCCGGAACTAAACGAAGCAGCTTGGGGCCGGCTCTCCACCCTGGTTACAAGTCAAGCAAGTGCCAAAGATCAAGAGAGTCGCAAGCAGCACGGGCTTTGACATGCTGTCCATTCCCTCCGTCTTTGGCCGCCAATTTTCAAGATTTTAATTTGGGAACGGACCAGAAGGCGAAACCCCAAACTTTTTCTGTACAAGTCTACATCAACACCGTCTTCTGTTGACACTCAACCGAGATCTAGGGTTGGGTAAAGTTCAGTATTCAGTTAAACTGATAAAGACCAAGACTTTTTGGCGGTGAAACTTGGCTAACATAATTTGGCAACTGTGTTAGATCCTGGGACACACATCACGCGGAATTATCGCGATGTAGGACCCTCTCCCCTTGGACTCAGGTTTCTCCTGGAAGAAGCTCTCCCCAGACGATTTATTGTCTTGTCAGAAAGCAAGATTGAATTCCAACTTCCCAAGTGACTTATGTGGACATACGGATACGGGAGGAAGAACGCAAGAGTGGGTAATCTGTCAATGGTTGGCACAGGTCAAGAGATAATTATCACAGGTCAAGAGATGCAAGGGAGAAATGTATGCCTTATCAAAATTGCGTGCCGTATGTGCTACTCGTTACAGGTCTTCAGGAACTGTTACAGAGGCAGCCTATCAGCTTTTACTTAGTTCAAACAAGCTCACTTTAACTCAAACAACCCATTGAACCAAATCACCTGTTCTTTGTAAATCATCATGACATCTTTAGATCTGACCAAGCTCGAGCCAGGATCTAACCTAACTTAAATCTAAGTTACTTCGACTTGCAGGATGCAGATTTTTCTATTCATTTGGCAGCTTTCTTTCAAATTAAATCGCCTACATGAAAACTACGTGTAAATTTGTTTTTCTGAGCAGGCCTTTCCTGGTCTTGACAAAGGCATGACAATGGAGAAAAATAAATTCGAAAGGACGTTTTGTTCAACGAAAACATCATGACAGTTTCTCTCTGTTTTCATTTAATGCATTTCCATTTTGTGCGCACAGTGGATGTCGCGGACAGGGCGTTCTGTAGCACAAAGGAACAGCATCTTGGCGTCTCTTGTTTTGCACCTCCTTCCACCTGCATGCCCCCTCCGGGTAAGCACGCAGGTCTTCCTCACCAGCTTGGAGGATGTCAATCAAACGTCACCTAAAGCCACAGTGATGACAACGTAAATAAAACATATTGGCCTCACAAAAAATTGTTATTAACCGTGCACCTCTCATCTTCCACATTTAAGAGGACAAATAAATGCACATGAAACGGACATCTCCACCTGAGGTCATAATTTGCTGGACGAACTACCAACAATTAATATATGATGGAAAGGTAGTTGAGATTGCACATCCGTCATAACTACAGCTGATTAAATTTGTAAGTTTGAGCATCCTATTTAGGACACAGAGCTTCAAATAGATCGGATCTAATTCAGGTTGAACTTGAGTCTAACTTTTAAGCAAAATGGGTCTCGTTTACTAACTTCTCCAGGAATGAGTCCAAAGATGACGCTTTAAGCAACCATACTTTCAAACCAGGATATGCACATTTTTTTGTATAAAATAAGGTATATTGAATCAACAAACTTTAAAAAAAAGGCCAGCGAGCCTTTTTAAAACAAGTGATCTTTTTCTTAAATATGATGCTATTCATAAAATTGTGTCTGCCTTCAGAATCTGATATTTGTGAGGGTAGTCAACAACAGAAACCACACCTGGAAACCTAAGCCTGTCAAATCAAGGCCCAGGTTCAACTACCATTCAAGTCCTGTGCATCTAGTTTAGCAGTTGATGGATTTCAAGTTGCTTAAAAATAAATTAAATTGGTGAAAGGGAAAGCAGAACTGGAGTCATATGTTGAAGTCCAAGTTATTTGTCAATTCAAGTAACATGAAAGTTCTTCGATTTACTGGTAGGTGCAAGGAGATGACGGTCTCCAACGAAAGCGTTGTAATGTTCAATTGCCTTCAGGACACGACACTCAAGTCCTCCAATCAGCAACCTGAACAGTTCTTCAAAGGGATGCAGAAATTGGGAACTTGCGGGCTTCACTAGATTTTAGTTCACAACTTTCTAACTTCCTTGTATTACTTTATCAGTCAGGGAGCAGATATTCAAATAATGCCAACATTTCAGCCATCCTGGATTCTAGACTTCTGGAGAACAAAACCAGTGATCAGCTTGGATCAATAGAAGACATCCCTGCGATCAATCTGGACACCACACAAACTTCTTAATTTTCTTGTCAGGCTCCTCTGAAATCCTAAATCTTTCGGTGATGCAGACCATGCTTTTATAGCCCTCTTAACTCTCCAGATATATGTATCTGTTCGTCATTCTCATAGGCCTTACGGCATCTAAGACTGATTCAGATTTCCAAGTCACAGACAGGCCTAAGATTTCTCTTGAACCATTGCAGGAGAGGTCGCATCACTGGTCTTCTTTGCACACAAGTCCCAAGTAACGGGGTGGGTTTATTACAACAGAAAGCTGAGAAGATGCCACTCATCCTGAAAGAATTGACAAACTCGAGAAACACTTCATCCCTTCCAAGCATGAATGCTCCGAGTAGGAGACCGCAAGAATATGCTGGTGCAACTTTCTTGGGGAATTGTATGCTTCACTTGTGTGGCCAGTTTCAGCGTAGATTTTATTGTTTTCCTTTTATGATGACATCCATTAACTGCTCAAGCCTTTTTTGCTCAATTGATTTTTTTCCGACGGGAAAACTTTAGGCAACGTCCATTAGTGGTTCGAACCGTGTTTAAAAACTCAAACGTTATATTTTAAAGAGGGACAACTCTCACACGAGTAAGGCAAATTTTCATAGTGAAGAAATCCGTGAAGGTGCATCAATCGTAACCGTTTAGTCCTTATTTTCATTTTTCAAAGAGCAATACTAATACTCAAGCTTCAGTCCAAAAGGCAGGAAGAGAGGACTATAGAAAATATCAGGTGACAATATCCAACTGTTCGGCAAGAGAAGACTGTCAGACATTGTGCCTGCGAATGAACTGCATATAACCAATTTAGTGATAAAACGTTATACAAAATCCAGAACCAACTCGGATGTATTAGAGAAGCCAGACAAACAAGAAACTGGTAGTCCAGTCGAATGCTGTGAGATGGGGAAACTGACGCAAAATCCAAAGTGTAAAAACCAGCACTTATTTCGGGGCAAGCCAAATAAGCAAGGAACCCCAGATCGACAATTATGATCACCAGTCAAGCTTATGATGACATAATTTTCCCCAACACCAAACAATTGAATGTGTAACTTCCTGATTGAAAGAGAATCTGTTAAGGGAACTCTGCAACTTTGAAAGCACCCAGTTGTTACGGAGAAGAGGCAAGTAATGCATGGGAAATACCCATTAGATTCAAATGAATGTCACAACCACGGAACCAAGATCACCATGTAGGAGTCGAGCATACAAAATTCACAAGAAAGCAAAAGACTATATATTGTCTAATAATTAACTGTCATTTACATTTTAACACAAAGCACGGATTCTTCAATATATATGCTCAAATGTTTGTATATAGTTCTAGGAATATAAGAATCTACAACAACGTGGAGCTTTTTTTTTTTTTTTTTTTTGAGCATAATCTATTTATTAGAATACATGGTAAGAGGGAAATCTTTAATAATGATGAGACACAATCATCAGTACCACTACCACACAATTGAAAGCATGTCGACTAAAGCTGGTGGGTGGTCATACTGAATTGACAGATGAGATTTGAGCATGAGAAGTGCTTGAATCAATGGTCCGCGGTTTAGAACTTCTGTCAGACCCTTCACAGAAGAAGACAATGTTTTCTTGGTGGCTCACGAGAACCTGAAGAGACCTCGGCACAGGCGGCTTGCCAAACTCCAAGAGTTTCTCAAAAACCTGAACTACTTGCCCCATGGAGGGCCTAGAATTCTCTTCATCCTGAATACACCATATAGCAATTCTACAAGCTATGGTGAGCTCTCCCACATCGGCTTCACCTTCCAATCTAGGATCAAGCAACTCAAACTCTTCGCCCTCAAGAATCTTGTTCGCAGCCCAAGTAGGAAAATACCCGACCTTCCCATCCTCAGAGTGCTCCACATTTCTCCTCCCTGAGATCAATTCTAACAGCATCATTCCATAGCTATAGACGTCGGCCTTAGTCGTAATTGGCAAACCGGAGAGCCATTCTGGTGCAAGGTAACCCCTTGTGCCTCTGAAAGTTGTCAAGACCCGGCTAAATTCTCGACCTAAGAGCTTGGCCAACCCAAAATCAGCGACCTTGGGGCAGAATTGAGCATCAAGGAGGATGTTTTCTGGCTTGATATCACAATGTATGATGCAGTCTCTACATTTTTCATGAAGGTAACTTATTCCTCTTGCTGTCCCAACAGCAATTTCATATCTTGTTCTCCAATTCAGTGGTTCAGAATTGAAATTAAACAGATGGAAATCCAATGATCCGTTCTGCATGAAATCATAAACAAGCAACCTTTTCATACCTTCTGAGCAAAACCCACGAAGGCGCACAAGATTGACATGTTGGATTGTCCCGAGTGTGCTGACCTCAGTTCTGAATTGCTTCTCCCCTTGCCTCGGGCCTTCTAGTTTCTTTACAGCAACAATTGATGAATCAGGCAGAGTTCCCTTGAAAACGGAGCCAAAACCTCCTCCTCCCAACTTATCTGAGAAATTTTTCGTCGCAGTTTGCAAATCTTTATATCTAAAAGATACTAGCATTCCCTGCATCTTTGAATCCCCAGAGCTTGAGAGCTTTCTGAATATCCAAACCAACAACCAAATGATCACTAGAATAGCCAGAACACTGCCTACCGAGACTCCAATAATCACAGTAGCAGCATTTTTCTTATTAAGCCCTCTGTCCAGCGTCTCCAAATTAGAAACACGAACATAAATACTGTTTTCATTACCAACAGACTGCTGTCGGAGATTCAGAAGGTCTCCTTTCCATATTAAGCACCCACTCTTTTGATAAGAGTAGGCAGTACATGAACAATCTTCTAGGCAAGCTGATTTACAACTCTCGGCATTGTTCACTCTCACTGTACTAGAATTTGCAGAAGAGTTCAGCCCCGGTTGCAAGGAAAATTGATCTCTCTCACACTGCAATGCGAACTTTCTCCTGCAACCTTCAGACCAATCCGACAATCCCCAGTCTTGAGGAGATGCTGGTTCAAACCCGTCAATGCAATTACAAGGATTCTGCTTATCCTGATCACAAACCCCGAAATCTCCACAGAGACCATATACTTCACATTGCTCTTTTGGTTGTGCCCATATTGCGATCCACTGTTGTACTTCTTTGCTCCATGTCAATTGCATGATCCGCCCAGAGGGGCCTATCACAAACTTTGTCACGATGCTGCTGTTGACCCAGTACGTGAAGTATAGACCTTTGTCGTTTGAAACAAAGCTGAAATTGTAGACATATTTGACTGCCATTTCAGTCACCCCACTGAAAGACTGATTGTCCCAACGTCCAGTCGTCCAGTATTTTTGGGTCCTATTCCAGAACAAGAAATATTGGGAAGCTCCATCCCGATCAAGCTCTAGAGAGAACGGTCCAGGAGAGGGATCCTCTTCATTTTTCCACGAAGTGAGTATTTGATACTCGTTTGTTACCTTATTAAGTCCCAGACTTCCACCAGGCAACCAAGTATGCGTCGGGTGACTGAAACTGTCCCACACAGTATTGTTAGAAGAATTAGCATCTCTCAGGACAAGATTACCACTGTCTTCAAGGACAACAATTCTTGAAGGTGAACTTGGAGTTGAAGTCACGTTCGTAGACCAAGAGATGACTTTTGATTGTGTCTGAAGGACCAAGTTGCCATCTTCTGAGATCTTGAACTCCGCTGTGTTGTCCTGGAGAGGATTGTCTCTATTGGCTACCCACACCACGTTGTCGGTTGGAATTTGCTTGTACCAGATGCCCAGGTAGTATCTTTTTGGGTTGCCAAGGACGAAGTACCCCAACTCAAATATGCCACCGGAGGAAGCAATTCTCTGGTTCCCTGAGAGAGCTTGGCCTGGAGAGATGGTGTTTGCTGCAAAAATTGGACCTTGGTAGCAGTAGATAAGACTGATAAGTAGAGGCCACAATAGCAGAATCCGAGACGCCATAGCCCCCACCCCAAACCAACACCGTGTCCAAGTAGCAAATAGGTAGTTATCTCTGTATACAGACTTAGTGGCCGGCAGAGGGTTTCTTGCAAAAGAGTAGGAGTAGCTCAACTGGAGGGGAGGTTGGAAAAAAAGGCAAGTACAAAATGAGTTCCACCTGATTCCAACAGTGCCCCAAATTCTATACCCGTTGATCAATCTTTTACCAAGTCCAAGTCGACGAATGCTACAAATTGCTGGTCAAGTGATATTCTTTTGGAAAGAGAAGTGGCTACATCAAAATTGCCTGGCGTAAGGGTAATACGGCAACTTGTGGGGCCAGTACCTCAATGAAATCCGATACTGAGCAATCAATAGCTTTGGTATGTGGCGCCCCTTCGTCTCCTATTACATCATCTGCCGTCCATAAAAAGGAGTTATAAATTTTCCATTAATTTTCTTCGAATTAAATTTGCTAGATCCGTAAAATTTAAAATGTGTGTGTTATGACGTTCAATAAGCTGGCTCTCCCAATTTCCGTACAAGTGGTAATGAAAATAATAAATCCAGAAGGTTGTTTGATTTCACGGGACAGAAACGGACGACCTAGGACACAGTCTTCTCTTCCACCGTTCCACCACCGTTTGAGTGGAGGTCGCCTGCAAGGCGTTGCGTAGAACAAAGGAACGCGATATTCGCCTCTTGTTTTTCACCCCAACCCTACGTAAGCTCGTTGGTGTAAGGTGAGTGTTCCTCACCCTCACCTTGGATGATGCCAATCAACGTCAAACTAAAGACTGAACAAAGAAAAGGCCAATAAATAGCATAGTTGTAAGAAACCTTTGTTCGCCACCTCTCGTCTCACATTTAAGATGACAATTTATTGAACATAATACTGACGTCTCCGTTTGAGGTCATAATTGCACTGGATCGATAACGAATAACGTCAGTCATTAGCATATGTTGAAACGTAGTTGAGACTGCACATCCTTCACTAACTACAGTAACTAAATTTGCAGGATCGGACATCCAATTTATAGGATATAGCACTTAAAATAGAGCGGATCTAATCCAAATTGAACCCTAATAAAAAATTTACGTAAAATCAACACCTGTGAGTAACTTTTCAAGATCCTGGAATAAAGTAGGACCGTCAAATGAAGGTAGTGTCCCTCATATTTGTCTAATTGTGTTCGGAAAGAGAAAAAAGACAGATCGCTTAAAAAGCCCATAAATTGATATGGCCAACACATAATGGTCTATTTGGTGCTTCATGTGAGACAAAACGGGGACACAGGCCAATGGACTGGAGTACACATACGAACAACAGGTGCCGAAAGATCTAGAAGTTTAAGGAACCATACTTGCGGACCTGGATGTTCACGTCTCCTTATAAAATATATGACATTAAAAAACTAGAAAAAAGGGCCGCGACTTATCCGAAACAGCTAAATAGGTATACGAATTTTTAAAACAAGTGAATTTTTTAAATATCATGCTATGCATGAAACTGATTCAGCCTATGGATAATTGCGACGCAGGTTCAGTCGAACATATGAACCAGAAACTAGAGCTGGAAAACCTAACCGAGCCTGCCAATCAAAACTCACGTCATCTACCACTCATCTCAAGTCTCGTCAATCTTGCTTAGCAGTTGATAGATTCCAAGTTACTTAAAAATAAATTAACATGGTGACTGGGAAATTAGAGTTGGACTTACTTGTTGAAGTCCAAGTTATTTGTCAATGAAGCACATGTGAACTCATCGAATCTGCACTTCTATACGAGGCAGTAGAAGTTACCGGTAAGTGCAAGAAGACGACAATCTTGAGCAAAGCATTGTTCTGTTTCAAGCATTCAGGACACGAGTAAACTTCTTTAGTAATTAGTGAGGAACATGTGCCCAACATGCAGAACCCAAGCTTCTATAAACTGCAGAAACAACTACTCGATCTTCCACAATTTGAGTCACTGCGGTGGAGCTCAACATCATCGTACCATGTCGCAAGACGATAGAAGCTCAGGTCCTCCAACCAGCAACCTGAACAGCTCTTCATAGGGCTGCAGAAGTTGAGAATTTGAGGCTTCACCAGATTTTAGTTCATGAGTATCGTCTGTTACCTCATCAGTCAGAGAGAAGAAATTCAAATAGTGCCAACGTTTCAGCAGTCACCTGGCTTTTTAAACTTCTATGCACAGGTTAGAGACCAGGTTGTATCAATAGAAGTTATCATTGTGGTCAATCTTCACACCACGCACTCTTCTTCTTATTTTGCTTATCATGCTCCTCTGGACACCCAATACTTTTGGTGAGTCGGCCCTTAGTTTACATCCCTTCAATAGTCCAGATACGTTTATCTGTTTATCAATTCCGAAGGCGTTATCGCACTCTAAGACTGATTCAGCCTTCCAAGCCATAGACAGGCCCAACTTTCCCCTTGAATCTTTGCAACAGATGTTGTCTGACTCGTCTTTGCACAGATGATCCAGGTAATGGCGTGGGTTGATACAACAGAAAGATGAGGAAACGATGCCACTTATCCTGGAAGGATTGACATACTTAAGAAACTCTTCAATCTCTTTGAAGCATGAATGCTCCGAGTAGGAGACAGCAAACATATGCTGGTGCAACTTTCTTGGCGATTTAAATATTTCACTTGTGTGGCCGGTTTCAGCAAAGATATCACTGTCTTCCTTGCATACTGATATGCATGAATAGCTCAAGCTTTTTTGGTTCAAGAACTTTTTACCCCATGGAAGACCTGTAGGTAGTATTCCGATAGTGGGCCGCACTGTGTTCAAAGACTCGATGGTTTCAAATGTCAGACTGTAACGAGGGACAGCTCTCACACGAGTAAGGCAAGTTTTTGTAGTGAAAGCATCCTCGAAACCTAGAAGGTGCATCACTCGCAAACGTTCAGGCCATACCCATATCTGTCATTTTTCAGAAAATGCATGTTTTCAGTCCAACGGCAGGAAAGTAAAGGACTAGAGACACCGAAAGATAACAATATGCAACTGTTTACAACTGGAAGGACAGGCTGCATCAGACATTGTGCCCACAAATAAACTGTATAAATCAATTTAATGATACATACAATGGCGACCAACACAGATATGTTAGAAAAGCCAGACAAGCAGGAGAATCGTAGGTGAGTTGCATCAAGTAACTGAGGCGGAATTCAAAGGGCAAGAAGTAGCCTCTACTTCAGGACCTATGTCACACGGGTGCGGATGCGATACGGGTGCAGATACGGCAGTTTTCAAAATTTTCAGATAAGCGGACACGGCTACATTAAATATTCTAAAAAATGATAAGATTAAAAAAACATTAAATTAATAGTACAATCTTGTGAAAAAATGTGTTTTATCACAAAAGTACTGCATATTTGAAAGGATTGTTCATGGAAATAACTGGATGCATCATAAAAAATTGATAAAATGAAAAAAAAAACATTAAATTTTTAATTTTTAATGTTAGCCGTGTCTAGCCGAGTCGCCGTGTCGGCGAGTCGACACGGGTACTCGACCTATTTAGGCGAGTCTGTGTGACATAGTTCAGGACAGATCGAACAAGCAAGACAACCTCAGACCCCTAGGAGCAGCAATCAACCTTATGATGGCAGAACTTTCCCATTTCCAAACAATTGGTGTGTAACTTCCTGACCCAAAGATGGTTCGTGAATAGAACAACTTTGAAAATTGAAATTACCCAGTAGTTCTAGAGGAGAGTTTGGGCTCATTTGTGAAGTGATCCGAGTGGGGAAAAAATGTACATGCATTCATGGGAGAATGGAAACCAACCTTTGTGTTTAGCATCTGCGAGATGTGAAGCAGCAGGTCCTCTTTACCAAGATTATCAACACCAATGACAAAATCATGACCAGGGTAGGACGTCATGATATCAACTACCTGTTGATCACCAGAGACCAAACCACCATACACATGGATTATCCATTGAAAGATAAATTTATCAGCAGTTTGCAGTTAGCAAAAATGTGTTCACCATCCTGTCATGCATTATACAGAGAATTTCAGGAACAGAAAGTATCATTAGCAAACAAAGCAAAATTATCTGTGACAGGCAAAGCTAAGCGTTTTGAATTGTGAACTAAAAAGTGATATTTTGATTAAATAACCAAGGCAGAAATATAACATATACCAACGGAACCATTAGAAAGACTAGACCTTGATTTGACAAGTGCTCCATGAGTCCATCTGGGGATGACAAACACTCATAGGCATGGGCCATAAGTAGGAAGCGAGGTTTTTACACGCACATGAAGCAACAATTTTTCAAGTGAATATCGAAACTTCTTTTTTCTGCTATTAAATGGGAAGAATTTGATCACAAGAAACCTGTTGTAGAAGACACTAAACAAAATATATGCAACTCGAAATCATGTTATAACTCAATGACTTTAGTCAAATTTTCCAATAGCACAACGTTTAGACTTCACCTCTTGTAAATTTTTTTTACAACGATAAATAAAATAAGGCAAGTTTTTTTTTTTCTAATAGCAGTAGTCATCTTGGGATCAAACTTCCACATTGACAAAATATCAATCCACATTATCTGTGCTCTTAGTAATCTTATCTGCCGATGTAGGAATGCAACCGTATATCAAATCACTAAAGAATAAGAAAAGAATAGTAAAGAATATTTTGTTCACAATAAGCAATCAAATATATTATTATCTTCAAAAGCATGTCAGATACTATGAAGTATGATCGCACCTGCTGAGCTGCAACTTTACGAGGGGGAAATGAAAATGATGGATTGCAATAAGTATTATCTATGTAAAGAAGATCCAGTTTCTTATCACCAAGGGCATTAAGGAGAATATTTTTCCCTTCAACAGCCTTCATATCTCCGATCTCCCAACGAAAATCACCAGTGTATAGCACAGAACCAAATTGTCCACGAAACAAATACATTAAAGCACCTGCACAATCCAGAAATTATACAAAGAAAATACAGTTACATGTTTAACAAAATAAACAACAGCTGTTTTCAGAAGTAACACAAAGATCAAACCCTACATAAGACCAACCAGGGTACAAACACAACTTCATATATGAAAAAGAGAAAAAGAAATGGATGGATGCTCGAGCCTATGCATCCTTGAAAGCTGCTTCGTAAACCTATCGCTTCTGAACATGACAAATGAAGCTTCATATGGAAGCAGCAAAACTTCCAAAATCAAAGAACGATGACCACTACAAAAGCAACCACACTTTCTGACGTATAATACACACATGAACATGTCTCCCTACACAGATTCACATGAACGAGCGTATGGACACTGCTCACACCACAAAGACAAGCGTGTATATGCGCCCACACGTGTACACAGAGAGATCGCATGAACATTACTTTAATTGGTAAAATTACGACATGTTTTTTATTAAGTTAAATGCATTATCCCACAAAACGAACTTCTACCAATTCCCAAGCGCTAAAATTTCTAGTGAACCGACCATTACCATTATCACAAATATCATTTACTGGTTTTAAACGATAATGGTTTGCTCAGGTCTAATAAGGCAAAATTGAAAATCTCGGCATGTTTTTTTAAAAAAATTAAATAAACCTAAAGATAAAATACAGAAAATGTGAAAACAAGATTCAGTAATAAGAAATGCGAAAAAATGTCACAAAAACGTGAAAAATGCGTCTGTTAATTTTTTAGCGTCCTTTTAATAAAGACAGGTTGATTCGATTAACCTATTCTTGAAGTATAATTAATAGGGTTTTCTAAAAAAAAGACAGTTCTATGTGACAACGGAAACGACTACAAGGCCCATTATCACGTGAAGATCCTAGTAAATTTGGGAATTCTTGATATCTTTCAGCTTTTGTCAATATAGGTGAATAGGATTCTCTATAAACACGTTCAGCAATTTAGTTTATTATCCCCACTCGTAAAACGAACTGAACGAAGCGAAATATGTGTGTGTCAGATATCTCTTCCAAAGGAGGACACTCTGGCACCACAAGCTCCACGCATATTTAACCGAGACTATTCCCACTTTGAAACGCATATCACACAAAAACAATATATGCGCCTAATTTAGATTATCGCCAGTCCTCAAATCCACGACAGGCCCCAAGTTCCACAGAAATAATTATCACAGACGATTAGGTCATAAAACGGCGAGATGAAGAATCGTGCACCTGGGCAATGACGAGCATCGATAGCAGTTACTTCAACAAGAACCTTCGAATGTGAGCTCCTCGATACCAGAGTTAGGGTCTGCGGTTTACTGGCCTCAAGAACGCGAACCAGCAATATATCGAAGCCCGGAAACCTCACTGGGAACAGCCTCGCGGTGATCGGGGAGCAGTAGAGCGGTCCCTTGCTCCATTTTGGTGTCAAACCCTGGGTGTGATCCGAGTGAAGGTGAGTGAGGAAGTAAACCTGACTCACCGTCGTCCATTTGTCGACGGAGATCAACCCTTCCTCCATTTCCACGTCTGAATCCGGCGACGGAATCAGCAAGTCGCCATGGGGAAGAAGCCCGTCGGATCTAACCGCTCTGGCGGGAATGGCGCTGCAAATGGCATTAGAAAAGCGGAAAAATGGCGCGCTAGGGTTTGAATTCGGATTAGTCTGGCCTTTTATAGGACCGCGAAAACAGAGAGCACCCCCCAACTTCGTTGCCGCCGGCGCGCCTTCAATGGATCGATTACTGTTTGTCAGAACCGATTCATTGTGCTTTTCCGCATCCTACCTACATTACTGCAACCAGATCCAATCCGTATCCACTATCGAGTACCATAATTATGGACCATAAACCCACCACGTATCCTACGAGGACCACCCAGATCCAGATCGGTACCCAAACTCATTCGAGATTCAATTTGATCCGAGTATTACTTCGAATTATGGTGCTTGACCTACCTGTCCAATGAAATATGCCGGACTCTGAACCAAATCTTAAACGTGGTTTCGAATAAATTTCAATTATTGAAACTTTATCAGAAGTAAAATGCACGCACATATCTTAACATTTTAGTTGGATCTAATAATACTACAAGATCCCATCTTATCCAGGTTTGCGTCGGAAACAACCACGGGTCCCGTTGTATATAATACAGATTTTCACATGATCCTCAAAGTCTTTGCGGGGATGAATACGACTAACCTAAAATGGATCCGAAAGTAACGTTGGGTTCACAAACGGACTGGGAATATCCCCACCCGAAACCCAAATCCATTTACTGGGACCTACTTCTTGTCATTTATGACCACGTTGGCTGAAACACGAGGTCTTATTTTTGTCGTCTCGACCGCGAGGAGAGGAGCGGAGGACAATTCGGTCATTTCGTCAGCCTCTAGATAAGCCAGAGTGCAGACACCCCGCCGCGTCCTACCCGGTCCAAATCCTCCCCTCGGATCCAATTCATGCTTCCAACAAGAAATCAAATACTGATCCATAAATTTGAGGTTTGAAGTGCATCCAATGAAACCAAATCCACTTGGGAGCATCTGATTAAAAGACCTTATTAAAATTAATTCTTTTTTCTTGCTTTTGCTTCTTGGAAACAGGAAAATATTGCTTTCGGTAAAATTTTAGAGGCAAAAGAAATTCTAAATCTGTGGGTAATTACTGAGATCTGAAACTTGGTTGAATTTGGATATTTGACCCGGTTTACATGTGGGCTCATTCTTTTGTAGATACGGGTTGTTAGTAATCCAGACCCGAAGAATGAGAAGATTGTGAACGGGGGAAGGACGGCAATTTTGTCGTTCATGATAATATGAGGGGCGTTTTGGTCATTTTACATGAGGCCTTGCGTTTCTGCCGCGGGAAAACCTGCCCTTCGTGAACGATAGGGGCAATCGAGGTGGGCGGTCAAGAAAGTCAGAACCCGAAACTCCCGGAATTATACCCCGTGGATTCCCCTGTCATTTTCCCCCAAACTGACGCTCGGAGCGAAGCGGGGGAGCAAAGAGGGAAGGAGACAGGAAGCAAGAGAAAAAAGAGAGCGAGGAAGAAGAAGTATCGAGCACCGGAAAGCCGAATAGAAACTCACTTCGACGACCGCGGGGATTCAATTTCGCCCTTTGGTTTTCGTTTGTGTCGGTCTGATTTCTTTCTCTTTCCCAGTTTACGTTTCCGCGGTAAATGCATACCCCGTCGGAAGCCGACCGATCGCCTCGCTCCCCAAGGGCGCCGTTTCCCGGAGGTGTCGCCGTCGGTGGGGCCACCGGACAGCGAAAGATCGCGATCGCCGTCGATCTGAGCGACGAGAGCGCGTACGCCGTGAAATGGGCGGTCCAAAACTATCTGCGACGGGGGGACACCGTGATCCTGCTGCACGTGCGGCCGACGAGCGTCCTGTATGGCGCCGATTGGGGCTCGATCGACCTTACCGTCGACACAGATGAGGAGTCGCAGCAGAAACTAGAGGACGACTTCGACGCCCTCACGACGACGAAGGCGTCGGACCTCTCGCAGCCGCTCGTTGAGGCGCACATCCCGTTCAAAATCCACATCGTGAAGGACCACGACATGAAAGAGCGGCTCTGCCTCGAGGTCGAAAGGCTGGGCCTCAGCGCGGTGATCATGGGCAGCCGGGGGTTCGGGGCCTCGAAGCGGACCAGCAAGGGCCGTCTCGGCAGCGTCAGCGACTACTGCGTCCACCACTGCGTCTGCCCGGTCGTCGTCGTCCGCTACCCGGACGATAAGGACGGCGGAGGGGCAGGCGCCACCGGGGAGAAAGCGACGGCGAAGAAGGAGCCAGAGTTGCACCCTGTCCCGGAGGAAGAGCCGGTGTGCCTTCCTGCTTCCGACGTTTACAAAGGTTAGGGCTGTCTTATTCTTTCAGTCGAGTCTGCCGTTTCCGGCTGCTTTTGTTTTTCCGTTAGGGTTTTTTGTGTTCTAGTTTGTTCAATTCATGTATATGACGAATTGCAACGCCACAGAAATCTAGGTCTAATACCGCATTGCGATTCTTCTGCTTCTTTTCTTCCTTTTCGTTTTGGTGCTCGTCTTTTTTGGTGTCATTCTTCATTATTGGTAACGTGCAGCGCCATTTATGGGAATGACTTGAATTTTACAATTCGCATGTGTTCTATATTTTGGATTTTTAGTGTTATCTCAGTTGTTATTTTGGTTCTTTGGATGTAGAAATGCAGTAGAATTTGCTAATTCTTTGTGAAATTCATGCTCGATTTGGTTATTAAGGATTGGTCGATTGAAGGTACTTGCTAGTTCCAGAAGATTGAGATGAACCACGGTTTGTGATTGTTTTGCTAAATCGGACGCTCCAACTTCCCATTTATGTATTAAATGGCCTCTTCTGGAGGCGCCCTAGAGTATCCGCTTTCTTGGACTCTGACAGATATTTGACAGGCCAGAAAGATCGGTGCATTTAATAAAATTTGCTGCATTAAACATTTTGTTAGAAAGATGAATGAGATGAATTCATAATTTCATGGGCAGTTTTTGTATTGATGTTCTTGTGGAGATTAATCCGGAAATGATACACTGTTCGAGTTTTTCTGTAGCTTTCTAACAGTCAATATTCTGGGCCTTTCACAAAGTAGTCATTCATTCATTCGTCATAACTCATTATGTATATGTTGAATCAGCGACTGTTTTTATCGTTAACTGTTCACTTTTCTACGCCAATGTAGTTCTTAACCTTTTATGGCATGGATGGCAATGTCATTGTGTTGACATTTCTTTCAACTGTGGTTTCTTTCTCCCTCTCTTTTCTCCCTCTCTCTCTCTTGATTATGGTTCACTTTAAGGTAATGTTTGATTGAATACTTTTTCTTTGTGTTGATCCAGCACTAGTAGAGGTTTGTTCAGTCTTCATATTGTAAATACTATAAAATATTGCCTATTGGCCTGAGTGTCATGATTTTCTGGGGAAATTAAGAAAGACGGTGACATGCTTCCTGGAAAATGAAAAGTCGATCTGGTATTCTCCATTTGGAAAGATTCTTTCCTCATTCATTTTGGTGATCTATTTTATTTTCCCAGCAACTGCTTAAAGCAATCTTCTCCTTTTGCACTCAACGTCACCGTTATGTTTTCTCTTTCCAATACTTTCTTCAAAATATCCAAGATATAGAACTCAGTTGTTTATGACGAAATTCCTGATTCAGTGAGAAAATATATGTTATACCATAGTTATTATTTATTATTTAATCACTTTTAGATTTAAAAAGAGTATTATGTGATGGATGATGAATTTATTCTTTTCATGGGGGAAGACCCTTTAGGGGCTGTTTAGCAACAAAAACACATTGTTACTGTCCCAAGAATCTGCCCCAAAAAATGGGGCAGTTTCATGCCACCCTACAACACACTTTTCCATGAATCTATCCCATTTCTTAGAGCAAATTCATTGGACAATAACAATGTGTTACTATTGCCAAACAGCCCCTTAGAGTAACATGATTTTGGTTATGGCATCTACTTTTGGCATCTATGTCTTCGCATGTCAGAGAAGTCACTTATATAAGGAATATGCCAAACAAGTTCGGATGCATGATTACTTAATGTTGCTTGGAGGGAAAAGTATGTGGTTCCAGCTTAGTTTGGAAGTCTAAATTTTGTTATATCATCTGCTATTCTCGAGCTAGTTTTGTTACTGAAGTGAATTCTGGTTTTATACAATCTTTGTGGTGGGAATAGCTGTTTTCTCAAGCTTTCTGTTGAAGTGTTCTTGAACTGGCCTTGAATTTCCTGCATTTTCAATGAGATCATGCTTTGCACTTTTCCTAATATGGCTTGAGATCATGGCTTATAGCAACACAAATTTTTTCTGGAATATAACTAGGCAAGCTACTAATAGTATGCCCTGATATTACAGCATGGGAAATTTGATTCTTGAGCTAAATCCGTGTTTCCAAGGTATTTTTTTAAGGATTTCTGTGCAAGTTTTGATTTTAAAATTGATTTTTGTTTCTTTTTAAAAATCAATCCATTTAGTGAGATTATTGTGCTATGTAACAAGCCTAAATAGCTGTCGTTCGAAAAGTGGGACAGGGGTAGTTGTTGTGTGAGGTGTATTTTGAACTTTTGATTTTAAGAAATTTGATTTTCTTTAGCGATGTTAGGACTTAGAGGCGTGGGCTGAATTTATGATTTCCCCTTTTAGGCATCGAATAAGGTAAAATTATGTACAAGTTGAAATTTTGTTACAAAATCGCTCAACATGTTGATTGATGAGGTCAATCTTGAGGATGAGTTCAGCTGCACCATCAAGTTCAGTTTATGTGGAGGAATGTGAGTTGTGGGGCTTGAAGAGCTACTGAAGGAAATACATTTTGCAAGATTTTGTCATATTTTTGTAGATAATCCAGTAACTATCTTGTCTGTTGGGTGTGCAATTCACATCAAAAAAATCTGAGAGTAGGTTGCCTAGTAGCAAATACATTAGTTACTTGGAATTATAGCATCTCTGGAATGAAAGTTCTTTAGTTACAAAGGTTGGCAATGTTATGCACATATTGTCAGTTAAGAGCAGTCCTCAGCATGGCTTTCATTTGCTGCAGAATTGTTTATCCATGTGCTGCAGTACGTCATTCTTGTTTTCAAGAAGATATGCAAGGGAAAAGAAGGAATTATGTAGGAGAATGGATCCTTAATGCCACCAAGCCAGAGATTTGTAATTATCTAGATGATAGTTTTGAAGTGTGACAACAAGATCAGGCCATCTTCGAGAGAATCATAAAGTGCTTTCACTAATAGATGTCATACTAACAAGATTTCAAGTTATTGCTAAATGAAAATTTTTAATTTTTTTTGAAAAAAATTCATATTTTTGTCATTATTTTGAAAAATGAAAGAACAACTAAGTCACATGGGTTTTGGGTTTGAGTACATGTACGGAGACGTGGGCACAGACACGACAATTTTAGGAAATGTGGGTATGGGAATATGGCTGGGTGTACATATGTTTATATGCAAAGTACCACAAAAAGTTCAAAATGAAAAAATAACATTTAAGTAAACAAGTAATATAAATAAAAATAATACATGTTAATTACCAATAACTTGTAAAAACAGAATGAAAACTGAGTTAAAAACAAGCTAAATCAGGTAAAACAAGCAGTTTGGATCGATCCAAAAAATACTCAGTTATGTCTGGGTGCCCTTTTTGCCATGTCGGTACGACAATACAGGTATGGGGACCTTATTAAAGTACCTGTATGACTTAGGAGAACAAACACTACTATCAAAAGCATGATTCCATGTTCTCACATGTGATCACCTTATCTATGTGAAACTACAAAGGTGACGGCATGACTCTTGACTTAATTAAATCTACTGTATCCATCTCCTTATACCTGCTGAAACCATGTATCCTCTACACAATGTTTAGTATTGGTGAGAACAAGATCAGCAGATATCTTTGTAATTAAAAGTGCTAGGCAGCATTACTCCAATAAGGCCTATGCAGCACCTAGGCAGAAAAACGTCATGTGAAAGGAAAATGACATGGAAGAATGGGGAGAAGTTGAAGAAAAAGAAAAAAAAATGTAAAAGTAAAAGAAGAAAAAAGAATAGGAGTTTTTTTATTTTTTATTTTACATCAGTGCTCAGGTGGCCCAGCTTAGTTGAATAGATGGGCACCTTGACATGCTTTGGCTTTTAAAGGTAGATATGTGAATTGGGAGGCCTTTCTGTAATCAGCAAAATAGTCTCTTCCTTCTTGATCTGCCATTGACTCCAAACTCCAAAAATATGATTTTGTATTTTGGACTAAGTTAAAAGCTCTTTTGAACTAGATTAAAAGGAAAATAGTATTTACATGCTTATTTTTTCTGGACTAAATTAACAACTTGCTTTGAAGCTGTCTGTCGTGACTGGCTTCCTTAGTAGCCACCAGCCATCTCTTGTTTATTGAACTAGTGTTGCATGTATTAATGTTTAATGCAAATATTAGTGTTTAGCTATTCTGTCTGACAGTACATTATGCTTGTATTATCCTTCATTGAAGAAAATGTACTTCAATCTGGCCGGTTCTTACCACATTTTACCACACTACAACTCAGATATCATTACTAGTTATTGGATTAATATGCCGTTCATAATAGACCACAAGTACATTTTTGTTTATGTGGTTTGACAATATCATTTGGCCTCTTAGTTCTTGTTTGGGACACATTGCATGAATGTTTGGTCAAAATCCTATTGGATTTTATAATTAAAGTAGTCATACTGCTTAGTTATCTGGTTGTTATTTTCAGTGAAGAGGGATTCTGGTATATCTGGTTTTTCATTTCTGTAGTTCTGTTGAACTTCCAGTGCATTGCGTGTCTGAGAAGATTTGTGGTGTCCTGCAAATAAATCCTTTAAGGGAATAAGTCATACTTTCGATTTTGTCTGGTAGGCACTGTTGACGAAAATGTTGGCTGGTGCATAATTTGATGCTTCATTGAGTTTATGCCTTAATATGAATGTCAGATTGACCATATGTGACCACAGTTTGTAGATCAAAATGTGGAAACTGGAAACTTACATAGAGATTGGCTTGGAGCATCACTTTGCAGCATGCATATTGGTTATTTTCTTGGATGGCTTGTTGCATAACCTTTAGCTATTAGTCAATGCATATGTTAATGGATATGGCAGCAGGCTGAAGGATGCAGCAATTTTAGTGGAGCTTTACAACATGACTGTTGTATAAAAAGGGTGGCAAAGGGGAGTCAAAATGAAGAATCCATAATGATATGAATCCCTAATGAATAATGATATTTCTAAGTACTTGATTATGTCCGAAGAAAAGTTTGGAATGACACATAAAAGACCTATTTAAGATAGAAGTTAGTATGGAACTGCAACACCGTCGAGTGGTCATTCGGTCTTTAATCGGATTTAGGATTTGAGGTTTCTTGCTGATGTATGTTCGTCAGTTGCTCTCTTTCTGCATGCACAGAAAGTAAGATACGGATCTCTGCAATGTTGACATTCTAAGATATGTACTTGTTCTTAAGAATTTGGGATTCTTATTGCTTTATATGCTTGTTGGTATAAAAGGGGTAGCCGGGTAGCTAATGTTGCTTTCTAATTCTTCTATCTAGTTTGTCCGGCATTGTGTCAATTCCTAACACCAGCTCATTCCCCTCTCCCCTGTGTCTGTGTGTATATGTTTGTGGAACAAAATGCATGTTTTAGTTTAGTTGGCGAGTAGAATCTTGTTCCCCTTGGTGCTAAACTTTTTTCATATTTCACCTGGTTAAATTTCGCCTTCAGTTTGGTCTTTTTAGGGCATTTCCATTTGAAATGTTTCTGTTGTGCTGTTTCAACCGATAATGGGGCGAGCTGCTACCGTCATTTTCCCTTGTTTTATTCTTAGCTCTTGATTTGAAGCCATGATGAATAGTATGAACTTCTGATGATGACCGTGGGCTCTTCTTTTTTTCTTCCTTTTACAGAAAAAGGGAATTGAGCTCGCATTAAGTGATGCTTAGCCTGATCTTCGTCGGATAAATCACACGTGGAGTTATGAAAGTGTTGCATCTTGGTGCTGTTTGATGTCGATGCTGAACTTTGGATCAAGTCGTGGCTAGTTTTTGTAGTCTCAAGTTCTCAACTGCACATCAATTACTTGTGGTTATGAAACCGGAGGCGACGATGCTGTTGATGTATCTTGTTTGGATTAGGTTTTCCTTTGATTCTCAGTTCTAGACCTTTTACAGTTCCATACATGTGCCTGGTTGGTTTCCTGAGTTCGCATTAGTACTCTCTCTCTTTATATATATATATATATATATATATAAGAGATAGTATTTAGGGCTCATTTTTTCTACGTGCGTGTTAGCATCAACGGCTTTCCTCAAAAAGAACAAAAAAAATGATGCTTATGTAAAAGGGAAAAACCCATGCTGTTTCCGTTGTCAGTTGCTTCAAAGGCAACTTGTAGTCCTACAAGACTATAAGAGTGGTGTGGAGGGTTTGGCAGCCCAAGATAAGACGGACTATTGCCTTTTGATGGCGATAGTTAAACCCGGAGTCTTGATATCCTAACTGCTTTCACAAGTTTCCTCCCAGGGGCCGAAGGTCTTGTTGGAAAATGATTTTTTTTCAATTCATTTCTTGTTTGTTTGAGTTGATTTTAAAATTCTTTATATGTGTTGTGGAATGAGTTGAACAGTTTCCTTGTTCTGAAGGTATCATTTGGATGCCACGGACGAAGTCTTGCATAAAGTGTCGGTAGTGGTTTGTCAAATCGGCGGCATTTACTTTCTGACCAAACTCTCCTTGACATCATAGCGATAGTTGAGGTAAAACGTAAGAACCACCTCACTTTCTGACCAAGCTCAGGCCAAGCGTGCAACTTGGCTGGTCATTTGACATTTATCAGCAAAAGTTTGACCCAACTAGGGCGAGGTTAGAAGGAGGAGATTCCTGCCAGCAAGATTGTTTGATCCATTTGCTCCCCTAGGTGCCCAAGTATGTGTACAGGTAACGTATTTATAGGCTCATTCCACACTTGCAACTTTGCTAGTTTCTGATTCATAGAGCTCCGAAGCAAGCAAGTACGTTACAGAAGAACCGGACTCGTGCCGGCCCAAGTGAGCCAGAAGCCTTTTGTGATGCTTTGTTGTCACCAGGTAGGAGAATGTGGAGAATCAAAAGATTGTCGTGTTGGTCCTCGGGCTGGAACATTATGTCGTGCATATAGCCATGCCGCTTCATGAAGAGCAAAAAGGGAAATCGTCTGAAAAACGAGAAACTGAGATATCAAATGCTTTCGGAATAAAAACCTAAACATGGGAACATGTGAAGTGGAAGTGCTGAATTCGTCTCTACTGACGTCTTCACATGCAGAAAACACCTTGCCTTCTTCATTTCATAAATCCTGTAAATATATGAGGATGAAAAATAGTGACATGTATAAGTTGGCATCATAGGCATCCTTAAAAGCGTATTGGTTTGAAACCATATAGAACACTTTCGGGAATTTGAATGATCACAAATTGTGAAGAAAAAGTTATATAAAAAGGCATAAAACTAAACAGATCATGCAAAATTGTAAGCGCATTATTAAATGCTACTGTTGCTTGTGAAGGCCCCTCGTAGCCACTGATTAACACCCAGTTGATGTAGCCGTTTGATCTAGGAATTGATTAATTCGAATTAACAAAAGAATAAGAATGGTCAAGCATTTCAACAGCTAATTTCTTTCAACTCGCATTCCTGAAAGGAGTCCGGCTTCTGATTCCACACCTTCCACCGTGTGTCAGTTCGTTACCTTGGCAAACTAAGATGCAAGCATATTTTTGACCGGATTTGGACTTAGATCCTCGAATTATAACTCTTTGAACTGCACTTAAGGTCTAAACGAAGCCAAATGGCGCAAACCTTACCCGTTTATTTGTTTCTTGCCTGAAGACCGGAAACTAAGGATCGGAACGAGGAGTAGCATATAAAGTGCAAGTTTCCAGAAACCAAACAAAAAATTTATGAGACCAAGGGCGTGTTTGGGAAGACGCTCAAAACTAAATTTTGGAGCCCATGGAAAGATCAGCAAGAAACACGAACCAACGTTAGATAGACAATGTAAACTGATTCAAAACCTAGCCAGACTATTTCATCAAGATATTAACTCCTACAGCAAAACCATATTAAAAGTAAATAGCTCCAAACCATATTAAAGGTAAATAGCTAAACAGCCCACAGGAGCAAACTCAATGGCCACTCTCAAGTCCCTCAACAACTTATTTTAAATCGACCTTAACAACACACAACGGACTATCTAAATCTGTATCCGTCCATACGCTCATAAATGAAATACTCTAGAGCTGCTTCGCATGACACGAAAACCACTTTATAACTGCCACTACAGAATGTTCATGGTTCCTTCACTTCTGCTGCGACGCATAGAGCTGGTCAGTTGTAAACCAACGAGCCTGCTGTCCGGGTTCACCTGATGATGGATTACCTTGGATCGGCTCGGAGGAAGACGCCCATGTAGATGGCCTTTGGACTGCTTGGACGAAGTCATCGCCTGAATCAGAGTACCATTTCCAGAAGCCTTGATGAGGGAACTATGGCTTGCTTTCCGGGCGATCTTATGATCAGACCTTGCCCCTCTTTCAAACTGATGCATAGATACAGATCTAGAAGCACGGTCACTAGCTTCCTTTGAAGAGCTCGCTTTTACTGGCTGGCGATTGAGGTAGACCAGGTGCGGAAGGAGGCTCATGAGAGACTTCTTTAGCTGCTCGTCTCCTACATTTTTTTGGGCAGGGTTACCCTCCAAGTTAAGCACTTGTAATGAGCTATAATTAGCTGCCAGTTGGCCTAGACATTTTGCTGTTGAAATCTTATTGTAACTGAGATCAAGAATGTTCAGTTTGAGAAGACGGTGAAGGCCTTCCACTTCACTTATCTTGTTCCCAGCTAGATATAGCTCCTTCAAAGATGCACATGAAGCCAAACCTATGCAATAGCAGAAAAATATTAGAAAAAACCAACCTTACCTTAAATAAGAGAAATTTAATGCTTCCATAGATCAGGACTGTGATCACGAAATAAAAGGAAAAAATCCACTTTCTTATCAAGGTATGACAGTCAAAGAAGTAATGCTACAATTCATTATCTAATTTTTAAAGATCATTACTGTAGAATGTAGATAAAATTAGTTATGACATACCACGTCCAATTCGAAATATCCGGTTGTAGCTAAGGTCCAAGACACGCAGGCGTGTCAGGTCACGAAGACCTTCAATCGTGGAGATATAGTTCTTTGATAAGTTCAAAACATGAAGGCCTTTTGGAAGAGCTCCTGCGGCTATGCGCACTAAAACACAAACAAAACCAACAGCCATTACATATAACAAATTGTCGTTCTTTAGATCTAAAGAATACATATCAGTCACTTAAAATACATACCTATTGCATTCCCAGACAGATTGACGACACGAAGACTATGGAAAATGCTAAGTTGGGGGATCACAGGCAAACCAAAATTTGCCATCTGTGCTGAAGCAGATGAGGCACCCAATGTGGAGATGTAACGATTTGCCACTTGCACCACATGCTGAATTCTACTGTCCAACTTGCCAGAAGATACACCAGTTTCAGTGGAATCCTCTCTGGCTTCAGGAGAGGCACTCGAGCATTCCCCAACTTCTTCTGAAGAGTTACAGTTTTCAATATCTATAGTGTTAACCCAGTGTTCAATGCGCTTAAGGTTGAACTCTTCAGAAGACAGTCCATCCCACCAATTCCGTGGATACCTCTTACAATCGTGAGTTTGTGTGTTTTCATTCTCAAGTTTTTTCATATTCTCTGTGCTGATTTCCTGAATGATCATGTTATCCTTGAGAGAGGAAGCTGAGCGTCCATCTTGCAACTGATTTTGAGCATCAAAGTTCCCTCCATCAGTATGACCTCCAATATGAGCAATTACTCTGCCAGAATTATCACTTTGAACAGAGTTTGCACAATCTTCAGCTTTTTCTTCAAACATATGCTGGTGTCTTGTCAATGACACTGCATCTGATACATTAGGTAGAGACACATTTCCTGATTTAAGAGAAGCAGGCTGAGAACAATACCCACTATCATCACCAACAAATGCCTGTTCACTTAACTGTAGAGCAAGCAAATCACCATAAGATCTAGAGCGGCTCCCAGCTGGTCCTCGACCCAAAGTAGTTTTTGCTCTTCGTCTATTATCTTCTATATCAGTTGAGTAAGAGTGTCGCATGATAACATTTTTCTCAGATGTGTTGCTTTCATCTACACACACACAACGGTCATCTTGATTTGAGCCCATGTGCATTTTACAGAGTTCAACATTCTGGACATCCTCATCATGATGACTGAAGCCAGATAAATCATCCAACACATTCTCACGTTCTTTGTTTTCTGATGATTCTGCAGAGTCATCGTGGTCAATAGTTGAAAAAGTCCTAGGAGGGTTGACCTCATGAATGTTTTCACATGACAGACCTTGATCAGTTTCATCTTCTGTATCGAAAACGTCAACAAACTTCCCCTTCCTATCTAGTCCACTGCCCAAAGACTTACTTTTCTTAAGATACGAAGTATGCAGACGTTTCATGAGGCACAATGCATGTGAACTGTCAATCTTGCTAGAATGAATATGTACCGACTCTTCAAAACTACTTCCTCTCACAAACTTTGGATCAGGTGACATAACAGCTGATGCAGTGACGGGCATATGAAAAGAAGATGAGCGAGTAAGCTTTTCTGCATGGCTGCTGGCACATGGATTTTTTGATAAGCTTGCATGTGTAGCATCTGAAGTAGGAGAGTGGCTGGAACCCCCTGATAACAATCCTTGAGAATGGTCCTGAGCCTTTTTATGCATGCATTCAGCAGAATACTGAAACACTTTCTGCAAGATGGGCATGGGATATCCTATTCAGCAAACCATTGTGAAAGACAGTTATAGAGAAAGAAGAAAGACGCAGTTCAGAACAATCCTTCGTGGCTGTACCTTTGGCTTATGGCAAGGGATGTGAGCCGGGAAGCAAGAAAACAAAACCATGGTGATTAAAATAGGGCACCTGAAACTTCAACACATCACCAGCAATGCTACATGAAGATATTATAATCCAAAAGCAGTACTCTTTTACTAAGCTTTGGAAACTTATAGCTAATTAGCAGAAACCCAAGTTCCTGCTAAAAAGCTTACATATCAGATTTCTCCCAATCTTAGCCGTAATCAACTGATAAGCCTTCCAAAATGCGACATAATCTCCAAATGTGAGAAGACTCTGATCTCCACAGTGAACATAAAATAATTAGCACTTCATAATCGCCCCACACCCACCTAGAGGTGCGAGAAAAGTGTTCTTCTGTTATAGCGGCCAGAGTGGAAGGACGCTTTATCAACTAAAAGGTTCCAATACAGGAAGTTTGGTGCACGTCTTTGCCTGCAACAAATAAATTTGATAAAATAATTTTAGAAGAGAAATGACATAAGCATTTTTTACTTTGCTTGGAAAGGCAAACTGATATAAGTACCAAATTTGGAGGGAAAGAAAAATGATGTAAGAGTAGAATAGTGGGCTTGTACATAGAGTCAAGAATGAGAGAATTAGTGCCGGAATGTCCCTTAGTCTCTTATCTTGATGTTGTACATTCACTTCCTTTTGTATCTAAGAGACCTCCCATCAGACTTCTTCTTAACATTTAACAAGACAAGGCTTGTCAAAATGGTTAACATATTTAACATCTCCATTTATGTTCATATGATAAGAACCATGTCATAGCATGAATGTGAAAAGGCAAGCTGGACGATTCCATAAGTATGATACCAGTATAAGTAGAAGCCCAACCACCATCACCCCCCCCCCCCCCCCCCCCCCCCCCCCCCCCCCCCCCACCCAAAACCCCTCTCTTCCTTTCGTTGGTGTACCTTTTATTCTCTTAATAGTTAAAAAATTAAGAGACAATTCGAAACACCATGAAAAAAATGCAACCTAATCCTCCTTTGCATGTAGTTCGAGTAAAATATAGTATTTCTCTTTCAAATTAGGATGCAGCTCATCCAAAAGCAACTTTTCTCCAGTTGCTGATGTTCCTTCCGCTGTCATGCTTCAAGAAGCCAGCGATGCACTTGCAAGGGAGCGCTACTTTTAAGAAACTGTCTAGACATGAGATATAGGCATCCATTATCGAACAACTCCAAGTTTATAGCCCTTTAATCTGGACCGTAATATTTCCACCACTCCTGTTCCTTATCCTTCTTTCTATTGGGTTCTGGAGCATTTTAGTTAGAACGAAAAGAACTGTATTCTATCTGTGGATATAAGGCAAAAGAATATAAAGACGAAGTCCATTCTACTGTCTAGCCTTGCAGGAAAGCGAATATTAAAAATTTTGATAAGCAAATATAACTGAACATCATAACTCCGAGAAGGATAAGAGCAGTTCCTAAGAGGCGCCAATCAGTTATCTACATTTTCGAATCAGGCACGAAACCAAGAAGGACTTAAGAATATGCCAAGCTTTGTGAAGCTAAAGGCACATAAAAGAAGGAAGCCAATTCAAAAATTGACCAGAAGCAACAAAACATCAGTATGAGAACAAGATCGGAAAGGCGGTTAGTACATAATCCCGGCTCCCAATAGACCTATTTTTAAAAAAAAAAGAAAGTGCAGAAGGAAAAACTCAGAAAAGAAGCTTGAATCTTCACATACAAATTATGCACCCACTTAAAGTAAAGAACAAGAGAGTTCAGTTTCAATCACCAAAAACGACAAAAGGAAAGACAGTGCGCAAATTCATAAAATATAGGTCAAAATCCAATCTGAGATTGATAGCATCGCGTCAAAGAAAACAATGAAAGAGAAAAAAAACAGTCGTTTGAAGAAACCACAAGACTTGCCAAAAGAAACGAAGGACACAACGTACAAAAAGAAAAGAAGAAGAAAAGCCGTTCACAGGAAAAGGAGGGACAAGGTAATTACCCTCTGGTCCTCTAGAAATTCGTCCACGCAAACTTCGACTCGCACCCCTAGACGCCCTCCACCAATCTCTCATCAGAAAACACAGATCCAAGGAGAAAGTCGATATCTCACCTTCTCCCGGCCAGGTTGGCACGAAGCGCAGCTCCGTCAGCGATCTGCAGCGGTGGAATCTGGCTGGAAAACGTCGTCGGGCAAAGAACCGATCGGAGTCCGGAAATTGTGCGGCTCCTGTGCGGGCTTCAAAAATCCCCCTTATTTCTTAGTTTTTCTTCTGCCAGACAAGTGGCGCGTCGATTGCTGAATGGCAGGGAGAGAGAGGGAGGCTCCCGGGATTATATAAGTGCGGAGGCGGAGGGAGAGGGTAGGCGTGAACGCAGGCGCCACCGCCACCTGCGAGATTTTTGACCCCCCAACTTTAGTCTTTTAGGGTTCAAATGCAAAGATTCGACCTGTTTTCTGCAAATTTATCACACACTTCAACGAAAAGATTTGAAGAGAGAAAAAGGTTTCACCTCTGCGATAATAGAAAGTTTTTACATTTAAAGTACGTAACGAAAGTTTTCCGTTTTAAGCAACGCGTTGAATAAAATATATATATATATATATATATATATAAACACCGTCATGAATTTACAAATTATGTCGGCCATATTACTTGTAGGGCCAAAATTATTGCATTGAAAAGAAAAATGTAGAAAATATGGAGTGCAGATCATATTTTTTTGAAGCCTACGCCATCTTATAAAATCGGATTTATGTGCGACATCTGCAAATTTTTTATTTCTCATAAATTTTGACTCTTTTGAGCACATTCATATGGCTAGATTCACTGAAACTCATTGGTGTTGGACACAAAAGCATGTCAGCGTCATAGAAGAAAATTATATGATATATATTATATTGTATAAATTTTATTTAAAAAAAAACAGCTGCCCTTTTGATTAAGAAAAATGCGTACATAGCTCGTTTTGATGCCCAAAACGCAATGGCGTAGAACACTATTCTAGTGTTGCATAAAACAATTATGAAACTAATGTTATATGAATATTTTCTAATCTTCAAAGCAGAATTATAAGATATTGTGACATTAAAGGCAGATTTGAACGCGAATCAGCGCTACTGCAAAAATAACAGGTGGCATGTTTAACTTGCGCCAAATGGTTACTTTTTATTTTGGTTTCTTTGAAGATCACATCTATGTAAATCAACGAACGCATTAATAACGGCCGTGGAGATTATTAAGCTATGAAACTCAATTAAAGTCATCATCATAACAGTTCACGAAAATACAAATAAAAATAAAAATGCCTCAAGTCATATTAAGGTCAACTTTCAGAATAGCAAGAATAGCAAGTAGTACGTTGAATAAAGCACCTTCAGGTACACCTTGCTCCAACATGATCATGATTACCTTAAGGGTGATAGTATACAAAGACTTGTGTTCGAATCTTGGAAAGGTCACTATCACGTCTTAGTGTGCTTTATCTCTGGACGGTAAAGATTCCAAAACATGATGTGTGCACAAGGGGGTCAGTGGTTTCTCTTAAGGGTGGTGAAATGAACCACTCACTCTTAAATAAATAAAACATGACGAGAAATAAAACTGAGTCCTGGCTCAACCATACAAGTTGCTCCAATTGGACTAGGGTGTGCCCGTGGCCATTTCCTTGGCCCTGGGGCGCCGTAAGCTTGATGGGCCCTCGGCCCGACGCCTACCCTTAATTGCAATCCACCAAAACTATTTGGTGGTAGTGATGTAGCATGTAACCCCATCTGTTCGTTAATGAAATGAAGTCATCTTGGAGGTTTTAATGTTCATCAAGGGGCTGGTTGCAATGGAGGTTGACTTCGTGCAAGAAATTATGCACTTCCCGGGAAAGTCATTTGACAAGAAAACTTCACACTGTTTTGGTCAACTTGTGAAGAGGCGTTGAGTGGTGAAGCAAATTCTAAAATATCATATCAGGCTCAATCTTGCAACTGTTCAAGGCCAAATTGCTCTTAAGTGCTCGTGACCTTTCTTCAACCACCAAATGTTTAGCTTCATTTGGACATATGTTAAATACAACCTATGAAAAAATATTATTTTCATCGGAAGAAACTTGAGGCTTGTTGGAATACTTTAGAAGGCAAGGTAAGCCAGTTAACCAAATTAATTGAAGTTGACGATGGAAAGTGAAGCCGAATGGCAAGACAAAAGTTTTCTCATTAAAAAAAAAAAAAAGTCAAAGGGTTTCATCTGCTTGATCACGTAAAGCCCCTGTTTTCGCACCTAGATTCGAGGTTGTGTTAATCAACCCTCGCTTAATCATGCTGAATTCATCACTTGTAACATCTACAAAGAGATCTGCCTATGTCATTGGAGCAAAAAAAAAAAAACCTTTTTCTATTGAGCATGGAAAGGCCAGATTCTTATTATTTTTTTGTCAAACTTGTATATAGTGACATCAACCAAACGATGGGTCAAAATGTTCCTTCAAGGTTTCAAAAGACAGATCAGAACCAGCAATTGCATAACTAACTTTTCCAGATTTTACCTAGATACGTATAGTTGCTTCTTGGGTCAATATTTTTTTTTTTAATTTTTTTTCATAGGCAAGCAGATAGATTCCAATTTTTTGAACGCAGTTCAGGACATCGAAAGCAGGGGGAATGAGAGGGCCTTTGGGCGATATAAATGAACTTTCTGCTCACCCATAAAAAGAAAAGAAGAAAAAACAAAATGAAGTGAGAGGCATTGAATCACTACTTTAATATAAAGCGATTATTCTTTTGAATGTGATTCGAAGAAAAACGCGCCTCTTTTTGGTCATTCCTTGCATAAGCATCCAAGCAACATTGATTAAGAAATGCTCCATGCGTAAAGCAGTGGCTGTTGCATCTCCATGGAGCATCATTATGCTTAGGGTTTGTAGGAAAAGGACATGTGATGCAGGCCGATGTCTTCAAGTTAAAAAAATTTATTCGGACAAGGACGTAAAGTTGTGAAATTTTAAAATAATAATAATAGTTAATAATAGCCTTCTAGCAACTTAAGTGCATATGATACAAATTAATTTCAAAATATGCTGACATTTTTTTTTATTTTTAAAAATATACTTATAACAATAAATTGTCATGGAGCCATAACTGATTCATTGGAGCAGCAGCTGGATTCGAATTGATGATCTATGTTTACCCACGCAATTCACTGAAAGAATTACAAAGACTAAGCAATTCAGATAGAGTTTACTTTTGGTTAAATTTTAGAACTATTAGAAAGGTAGACCGCCTGAGCACGCCCGTGTCTCAAGACCAAGAGACACTTTTCACTGTGCACTTATATGGAAGAAAAATGTTTGGTTGGTGCTGCTAAAAAAAAAATGAGGCAGGTTCATATCATATAGTGAACTCATCCAGAGTATGCCGGATGACTTCTCGGTCGGCTTACAATTTCTAATGCAAATCTGCTGAGATAGACTGCTCCCATCCCTTTTATTGAATCAAAGGAAGGCCCAGTTATAGTTTATACCAAACTTTTTGATCATGCATTTGTAGGTGAGTAATATTTCATTCTATTGCTCAACTGAGAGTCGAATATCTCATTTTTCCCTTCAAGGTACCTGACTCACTTTTAGTGTATCAACATCATCAGCCTGTAGGGGCAGAGCCAAAAAGTTTTCATGGTTGAATTAAAGTTTTTAAATTTTGATTTGGACCAAAATATCATTTTTTAAATTTCTTAGTAAAATTTTTAAAAATTCTAAGTGCAAATTTTTTTTTTTTTTAAGGTAAGGCCATGGCCCTTGCTGGCCCTACCTTAGCGCTTCAGTGATTACCTTAACAAAAAGGCATGTTGGATGTCTCTGAAAAGAGATATATTAGGTGTTGGAAATGACAAAAAGAAAACTTTTATATGTAAGACCCATAAAACTTTTTTCATTTTTGAAGCTCCAGGTTTCAATTTATGGATTTTGTTTCGAGGTTGTGAGAAAAAAAAAAAATAATGAGATTGGATTCTCGAACTCATGTTTTGTGTATTTTATTTTTTGTAAAAGGTGATTTTCTTAAGTTCTGCTTTTCTCTAATAAAGGTGGGGAGGGTATTCTGGTTTTCTATCAAAGGCATCTTTGTTCTTCAGCTCTGTAACATAAAGCACTGGTTACGTGCACTAAGATATAATGCCGCTATTAGAAAATTCGAAAACAATTAGGATAAACGTAAAATTACGTTAAGAAAGGGTGGTCTGGAATCGAAATTTTTGTGGCTGCTTTCCTTTTGGGGGCCGTGTCCACAAGGTTTTTATGGCTTGTTTTGTGAGTAGTTACTTGGAGGAAGAAATTTGGCGGTGGATTTCCCGCGGAGCTGTACGGTCGTTCTCGTATGCCAATACTTCTCCCTCGTAGCTCCGTCCCTCTGGGATGGCCGCTTTCGTTCCGTCTAGGCTGATCCGGCGGCTCCCCCGACCGAGTCGTTTCCTCCATAGGTGCCTTCCTTCCTTCTCTCTTCATCATGATTCGTCCAATAGCTCCAAATGCGTCTCGGAGAGACGACCTCCACCTCCGGGCGACGAGCGGATCGACTTCTCGACATTTAGGGCAAACTGTAGGGTTTTCTGCAGCAGAGCTGCTGATTCAGGGAATTTGCAGGCGCCGGCAGCGATCGACTACAGGTGCGGGCGGTTCTTCCGTTCCTTCCCCCCGTTTTCCTTTTCTTTGTCTAGTATATGGACCATGTCACCGTGCAAACGTTGTCGGAAATGGGCTCCGTGCTAAATTTTTAGCTTTTGGTGAATTTTCTGTGAATCTTCTGTCCGCGGTTTATGTTCTGACTTCTGGGTAGATCACTTCTATCGGTTGCCTCGTGTGTACCTTTTTCTCCTGGCTTTTATTTTCGTTCTCATGTCGAGAAATTGCAATGGTGTCATAAAACCTCAATGGTTGTGCATTTTGTTCAACGTTCCAGTATTTGGATCAATGAAGTTTCAGGTTGTGGTATTTTTTTTTCTGTTGGTAGATTTCTGTTGTTGTTCATGATCGTTGAACTCCGTCCAACGTGTCGTTGTTTTTGTTGATATCGGGTATCCAAACTGTGGAATGTCGTAGTTTTGAGTTCTTTGGTAGCAGGACAAGCTATTGCTTAATTTGAATTTAGCCTCCTGAAAGTGGTGAAGTGATTAAGTTTGAAAAGCTGTTGACTGGACAACGGTAGAGGGTCTTGCACAAAATTGATGATGTAAAGCTCGAGAAAGGCACTATGTGAGTCACATTATTGAGTTGTTTCCAGATGATTGTTTCAAGAAATAACAAGAGATTTAGAAGTTGCATGGAGAGTTCAATACGTTATTTTGTTGCAAAACCTGATGCTATTGTGGTATTTAGTAGGCTAGACTCTAGAGATAAATTAATTAGTTAGTAAGCTGGTATATGATAAACAATGGACAGTGATGATCTCTTTAATGAGAGACAATAATAGTTGTGCTATAATTTGTAGCAAAAGTTTAACCTACAAACATGCTATATTAGGAAGAACATGGACAGTGATTTTGATGAGGTAATTGTAAGTTTTAAAGTCCAGTAGAGAAATATTTCTCGATTGGACTTTAAATAAGTCACAGCATGGTGCATCATCAAATCTGTGTAGGACATAATAATAGAAGAAGCTAATGATGGCACAAGTTCAAGATTTGGCAAGTGCAATTGTTTATGCATTTTGAACAGTTGATCTGAGTCTGTTAGTTTGTGACTATATTCTAAACGACAACATCAGTGTCAACAGGTCCATGAAAATTGAAAAATATAAGGTGGAAGCACTGCAATGTTGAACTTTGTAGCAGTTAGGAGGTATGTTAGTGAAGAGGGAGAGTGCTCTTGGATAAGGTGAAATGCCCATCTGCATATTCTTTTAGACTGGTACCTGTATTTACTTTATATTGATGTTGGGGTTATTTTGTTTCTTAAAACTTAAAAGAGAGAAATTAGTGAAAGTGGGCACAAGAGTGATTTCTTATAGTGACTAGCAAGTAAGGAGGAGGCAAAAAAAGATATGTTCTCAATGCCTAGTCTAATTCTACATATATTGCTATGGGTCAATATTTTCTGTCATTGCGCAAAATCAGGTGAAAGATGTTTTGCGTGGCAGTATTTTCTGTCGTTGTGCAAAAATGAGGTGGAAGAAAACTAAGTCACACGGTTGCACCAAATATGGTGGCACACCCGCATCGGTGTGGGTGCAGGTGGAGCCCGACACAACACCCAACTTGGTCAAACTGAAACAGGTGCTGCTGACCGCACCCATTCTTCTTTTCTCTTGTTTTTTTTTCATTTTTTTTCCTTCTCCTATCTTTCCCTCTTCTTTTTCCCCTCTTCTCTCTCTCCTCCCTTATTTTATTTAATAAAACTTTGAATTTTGTATGAGATTAAGGTAACCTTGATAAAAAAAAGTTTAAAAATATAGACATAAAGAATTACTCATACATATATATACATATACTCTTGCTGCATCCCACCCATTTTATTTTTGGAACTTGCCACATCCCGCATTGGCACCCCCACCAGCACCCACACCCCACACCCATGTGACATAGAAGAAAATAACAGCTGTGGTTTTGGTAGCATGATTTTGGTTGGATTTTGGCTGGATTACATATTTAAAAGATCTTCTCTCTAACCTTGTATAAGTAAATGATAACAGTTAGCTTTGAAGTTTACTGACATCCCATGAATGTGGTATGTTTTTGTTGAAAAGTGCAAAGAGTTACATGATATTTTCTGGTTTCTTAGCATTTTTGCTGTTTCTGGATTGCTCTTGATATTGCAGTCAGACTAGGCCATCTCTTGAACTGCTTAAATCTATGTCACATGAGTGTGGGGTGCGGATGCGACGTATCCCAAAAAATTTGGGTGCGAGGGTGCGGCGAGGGTGTATATATATAATATAATTATTATATATATCTAAATGTATGTATTCATAATATATAGATAACTTTAGCTTGTTTCTTAGCTTAATCTGTCCTTTTTTTTTCTGTTATTACTATATATAAAGAAATAAAGGGACAGAGAGAAAGAAAAAAGAATGGAAAATATTTTGAACTTGCATAAGAAAGAGCGCAGTTGGGGTGCGTGTCGGAGCAGCACCAGCACCAGCGTCGTGTCGACACGGGTGCGGCCCCTTTTTGAAGAGTCTGTGTGACATAGGCTTAAATAGTGATCTGGTACGCTGGGGTTAGTTTTGTCCTACAATTGGTGGTGGCATGGCTTTAGTAAGTTCAATATGGAATATCACAGCCAATCTTTGATTTAGATTATCACCATGTAGAATCTATATCCCTAAGACAAAGGGTAATGGACGTACTTTAAAACCCCAATTTATGAAATGTGAATACTATTGTGGTATGGATTTCCAGAAGAGAAGCATAACCTCAATAGCTATGCAGATCTGGATGAGTTTTATGATGAGAGACATCTAAGTAGTTTGACATATTTTATCTTCATCTCCTTTCTGGTTTGGCCTTATATTCATTGCACACCTGAGTGTGCATCTTCTCCGTGAGGCAGCATTGGTCTTGGATACTTATCTGGACGAGTGGTAAGTGGGTATCTTTGATAATATTTTGGTGATAAACTTCTGAGATTTTTCTTAAGCAAATGCCTCAGGCCATCAACTGTAAGGTTTCATTTTTGCCAGCATGCCATAGTCTTTTTTGTTTTGTCCTGCTTTGGTCTTTGGGCTTATACTGCATAGAAACTTATTTGGATATGTCTAATAATTAATGTTGCCTTTCAGTTCTTTATTGCAGGAGGATGAATTTCATAAGTTAGCCGATGCAACGATCCATGCACTGCAGGAGAAGTTGGAGGTAAGATTCCATCCCTGCTATAGTAAGAGGCTTTCCTTTTTGTGATTCAGGCCATGCATTATTGTCTGAACTCTCCTGCGTCAACTGTTTAGGGTGCAAATCATGCCTTGCATAAAACTGGTGTATACTTCAGTGCCTTGCTATTGTCCAAGCATCACTAAGTCTTGCTAGTCTTTTACGGAATTTCAAGATGCATATGACTGTATGCTTATGGGTATACAAATAATATCTTTTGAATACAAAAAATATTTTTAGAACTTGATAGTCGCAATGCATTCTTATCTCCTAGATTCCTAAATGTGTTATATATTTCAGCTTTCTTGTATGCAAAGTTAGGTTTATATCACTATGTCTTATGCTTAACTGTGTTGGCAACTTTTAAAGTAGAACTTGAGGAGAGCTTTCAAAGCTGAATTAATATGTTAATTATTGAACATGATATATTCATTCTTATCGAGTCTCTCGTGGTGGTTAATTTAATTTTGTGTAGTATTGATCACTGTGATCTTCTCATCTGATTGTTGTAAAGGCGAATTGTATTTCACAATCTTGATATGCATAACATTTTTCTGTATATGTTATGTATATATAGATGTGATGAGGTATGTTCTACTCTTAGTGTCTTGCACTGTTTGTCCAGAGGGTCTCTCACTGTCCTGAGGGTCTCTCACTTTTGTCTGGCCTGTAGGGTCTCCACATATGTATTATTACCCACTTGCTCTCTGTACACCATTTAAAAATACTGTGGGCGGAAAATCTATATGGGGACATCAAAAAATGTGGTCTCTTATGTTTTGCTGTGAGTGGAAGTGAATGGAGAAGTATGAGCTTTTTTATATAATGCAAGGCACAATTGAAATTGATCATAATGGTGCGAAGTGATGAGATTAGGGTTATCTTCTATGACTACCGCATCTGGATAGAAACTAAACCACTATTTCAAAAAGTAATGTCATTTTGCTATCTGAGAAGGGTTTTAGATCTTGCTGCAACCAAAGCTTCTTTTCTGTCATGATCTGAAGGATATTTTTCTTCTTAATTTTTCTTTTGCAATTAACATCTCTATGTGTACTTTAACCATAACAACCTTTCAACAGGAATATGGTGATGGCTGTCAGATAGATGGTTTTGATGTAGATTATGGGGTAAACTTCCTACTTCTGACATTGCAAACTTCTTTTAGTGTTCAATGTACAGTTCTTTAATTATTTTTTGGTTTCCATTCATTTTGCAGAATGAAGTTTTGACCTTAAAGCTTGGGAGTCTTGGTACCTATGTGATAAACAAGCAAACTCCAAACAGGCAGATATGGTTATCCTCTCCAGTAAGGTATTCCTGATGAAACTTTTTATGAACAAAAAAAAAGTTCTACTACAGTTAAGGATAAACTCATGCCTTGTGCTTTCCACACATTGTTGTAGTTAAGTTGGGTGTTCATGTGTACGTGTGTGTAAGTGGCCTTCGTTAGTAATTAAGGAAATTTGAATGCTGCCTAATGAGTAACTGAAACACATGAAAGGAGCTCCTTGTAAGCAGTTTTGTGATTGCAACATGCAAAATTATGCATTTCAGTGTAAAAACTCTTTTTTGAGGCTGCTTACCAGCTCGACAGGTTGAAACTTCATGTTTTGAGTTCGTTTTGCTTAAGAAAACTTCAAAGTTCCGGTGAGTTGGGAACGATTTTTCTGGAGACGTGTATTCAAGGGTGTACATTGATAGTGAAAGGAACTCCATTTTTACCTCAAGTGCTGCCTCTAAAACAAAAGCATTATCAGCAAAACTATCAGTGCTGCCTCCAAAACAAAAGCGTTGTCAGCAAAATTATCTGCTTTTACCTGTTATTTTTTTTTAAATCTAGTCACTTTTTCATAGTTGCTTCGGATGTTTTAGACTGTTTTCATCTTCCGATGTGAAGTTACATCTTCCACCATAATCGCTTTACATCTTCTGCTCGTCATTTTGTTCACAATTGATTTACTTGCAGTGGGCCATCAAGGTTTGACTGGGATCAAGGAAGTCATGCATGGATTTACAGACGAACGAAGGCAAACCTGTCGTCTCTTCTGGAAAACGAGCTGGCTGAGCTCTGTGGTGAACCCATTAGTCTTTCATAGAAACATTGAGACATGACTCAGCCAGGTATTTAGCTGGAAATTTATGGCCCTTCCACATATGAGAACAACTTTGGTTCTGCTGCTTGAAATATCAGCCTCGGGCTTCCTTGATGTGACTGGTTTCTACCACTTGATCTATAACTGGGCTTGATGTTTTAGCTAGATAAGATTTTGTTTGTCTTTCTGCTTTCCTGATTGTAAAGGAACTGTCGTGGAGTGCAATTGGTTGGCAATGAGATAAACCTGCTTTCTAATATTTAAATGCTGCAGCTGGTGCTTTGTGTAACATGATGTTCATTGGCGTAAAAGGTAATCATGTGGATGCAGTACCAAACCGTTACTCCTCAGGTCGTGGGACATGTCACCATTGCCCACTTTAGGAACAGATGGCTTTGTGGAATTGGAGGGAAAGAAAAAAGCCATTTTCAAGTCGTGGCACCCACTTGGATGGTCTTCCTTTGGTGCTTGCCATCCATCCACTTCTCAAATGGCTGCTGGGCACCCAACTCCAAGGCTCTCTCCACTTTGTTCTTCTTCCGAGCAGGCAATTTTGTATTTCTTTTTGTACCACTTTGTTTCCTTTTTGTTTTCTCTCTAGTTGTGTGGTTAATTTAAAAGCCGTCGGGAACAAAAGCCGGTTTTAAAAATCTTGTAATTTTCACTAAAATGTTTCTCAGCAAAAAGAAATGTAAAGGACATGATCAAATCTTATTATCATCTTATATTTCTCATATATTTATATTTTAATGTTGTCTTGTTTATTATAGTTGCATTTAAAAATTTGAGTTAACTGCGTCATTATATTCCTGAGAATCTCTTGAGAATAATATGCATGGTTTTGAATTATTGGTAACGAGACTTGTCTATCCCGATTACTCCATACTGTTATTTCGTAGTCCGTGATGCTGCGTGCAGTTGTGTTCCATCCACCAGGTGTGGCAATCTGAGATATATCCTGAAATTGTAACTGTGAATAATCTCCTTTTTTTCCGAAGGGTTAAGGTGAACTGTAAGGATAACGTCTCATTTCAAGCTCTTTTTCAAAAAAGCCTTTTATCTATGTAAATATTCCTAACTTATCGGTGCTTTTCATTTACACAGTTAGGTCCTTATTAAGTCCATAGTTGATTGTATCGTTGAGGCGATATGCTGGTCCTGTTGTCGTTGTTTTCTCTGGGCACGGTACCTATAAATAGTGGTAGTTTTTGTGACTTGAAAAATCTCATGTGACATATGAGTTCCAATAATGAAAACAGTTGAAGTTTACCGTGCAACAAACAGTACTATCTTTGCCGTCTTTTGTTTTACGTCAAGAGGCATGCGGATTAGTTGCTAAGTCACTCTGCCTACTAAAACTTGCACGCTTTTGAACCTCCTAACCCTGGTTGGTGCTTTTACTTGTTTGCCTTTATATGAATGTTTTGTTATATTTTTTACAGGCTGGTGCCGCATATTCATGGTAACTCATGGTACACTTAAAAGAAAAAAAAAAAAACTGTTGTCTAACAACCCCTTAAGGCCGATGGATAGATATTCTAATGGACCAAATTAGCACCGACTGCTGAAAGTTTGGTGAATTTGGCCCCTCAATTTGTTCTCTATGCGTTTTAAAATCCACGCTCCAAATAATCCATGCCTATAAACTATCAATTATATATGTATAAAAAAGGTTCGTTTCGAGGCCCACCAGAGCTCCACAAATACAGCCAAGTGATGCAGTCAAAGAAAACAAATAAAGAGAGGTATAGAGTTGAAAAGACGAAACCGAAGTGAAGAGAAAGGTCGGTTATAAGATCTTTGGAGATGGTCGACTTGATTCTTTGAATCCAAAAGTTTCATTCTTCGCGGGAATTTAGGACGTTTTTGGACAGCATTCTTAAATAGCATTTCGAAGACAAATGTCATTTGAACTTAAAACATCATTATAAAGGGCGTTTGGGTGATTTCTTAAAATCCAGTTTTCCTAAAAAAAAAAAAAGGCTTTCAAAAGAAAACGAATAACTTTACACCGCTTTTGGGCTGTGATCCAAACACAGAAACCAGGTTTCAATGGCTACTAAAAACACAAGCTTTAACAGAATCTAATATTAAAAAAAGTGACATTTTTTTGTAAAGTATCATCCAAAAAAATTTTAGGCCTTTCTTTTTGATGAAGCAAGCAAACCTTGGATCTTTACTTATTTTTTCTAAAAATTTTGAAGGAAAACCTTTTCAAAGAACCGTTGACAAGAGGTGCAATGCATCTCAGAAATTTCAAAGTCAAAATCATATGCGAGTTGCGTTGTGGCCGGAGCCTTGTTCGTTTCGGTTGTCATTATTGAGAAATATTCAGACAACTTGCTCGAGTCGGCGGAAATCGAGGCATTACGCTTAGGAGAGAGTGGCTTTCATGGGCGAATTGCCGCTGCTTTCATTGACCGTCGGACTCCCTTGGAATCGCTTTCTTTCACGTTGAAGCTGTGTTGAGAATTGGATAGAACATGAAGACAACTTTACTTGTTGCGGAGGCAACCATGGAGAAATTGATTTCCCCAATTGGCAGAGAAACAGTACTCACAGGTCTTACACCAAACAAGTTGTTTTGCCAAAAATGGTTCATGCTGAAAATTAATTCTCAACCAACTGCTTGGGCGTTGGTTTCCTTGGCAAATTGAGGAGAAAAGTAAACAGGAAAACAAAAAAAGATTGGGAAACCAAGTTCCTCATTGTTTCCTTATAAAAAAACGGAAACCAGGCGAGCCAGATAGTGGGGCAAAGTTAAAACAGTAAGTGCTGCCTGAAATAGCGGAAGTGATCAGCAATGATTGACAATTTTACATTACTTTACCGAGAAACAAGGAGGAAGCATTCATAAGGTTAATTATTGAACCGTCATATGTTTTTTTTTCTTTTTTCTGGGACTACAATTAAATAGGAGTTGCAAATTTTATCAGCGGAAAGAAGCCGATATGGACCAATTTTGTGGCTGTAGTTGCTCGAATTTGGATAATCTAAACATATATTTGGAAAACAAGATATGGTCTAAGTCGGTGTAGCGAAAAGAACAAATTAAGTTTGTTCACATCCTCACCTGCCACACTCTTTGTGGTGAAAAAGTAGCCCAAGAAGAGGTTTTCAAAATGTCTACAATCACGGCGGAAATTCTTCAACTCAGTGCAGTTTTACTTTTCTTTGCTTCTCATGCAAAGCAGAAGTTCCTTTCTCCTAATTCCATTACTCTGAAGCCGCAACCCAATGATCTTTAGATGCGGATTTGTCGCAAACTTAAAAATGTTTTTGCATACAAGATGCGCCGCCATGGATCTTTTCATAATCGTTTTAGTAATTACAAGGCCTGTTGGATGCTTTAAGATATCTGCAGAGCACTTCGCAAGGAATTTTATCAAGCCGTCTTTATATTACTTGCCGTTGCTTGCTGGAGTAAAATTAAATTGGTTGAAGGAGGCTTCACATCAAAATTCATTGTTATAAACGCGACAGCAACTTCTCAGAGGAATCTTAGTCATTTTCGTTCATATATATATCGTTTGTCTCCTTCTGTCTAACTAGAGAGTGAAGTGGCAAGCAGAGTAGGTATAGTAAAATGCATTCAAGTCTGAAATTGAATTCATCACACTAAAAATTGAAGAACCCTCAGACCAGATACAATCCACTTGCGACTCTTGGAGAAAGCAAAAGACAACAGCTTCATAAAACCCGCATTCCTTGGCCGCATCCACAGGCTTCTGGCCCCCCATGCATCTGTTATCATGTCGGTCATAGCCACGCCAGCGAGCTGAAAGCTCCAGGACGCAGCAGTTTTTAGCTTGTGGAGGAGCTGAAGCTGATCAGTTTGTGGTGGCTCCGCATCTTGGGCTCCACCAACGTCGGTCCCCTCTTTTTGTTGTTCAGTTTTGGCTTTCATCATAAAGAAGAAATTATATGTCAGTAGGCTGTGACCCACAACTGGGATTTCAAGAAACTTGACTGGTTCACATTCATCACGGTGTCACCACCGAATCAAAACACAGAAGCAGAAGATTTCTCCCGCAAGAATCAGGCCGGGCTGATCTCTATCTATATAAATATCTATCGGTTCCTTCAATTTCTCCATTCCATGCATGCCCCTCTCGATGTCATGGCAGAAACAGCGAGAGTGAGGCGTACAAGGATGGATATCCATTTTTCCTGTGCATTCAATGCTAATGAGTTCCACGCAATCGTCTTTTCCTGTTTGAATTTCTCTTTAAGAACAGCCGCTGCACCTTGTAATTGTATTTCTTTCAGTTCCGTGATTGATTTGCTTCTCTGTGGACTATAGCCAATCTGTTCTTCGAGTCTATCCAACGATAAAAGCAACCATTTATTTGAATTCAAGTTCTGATTTTTACAGCAGTGGGGCCTCCAAAAAAGATGAACTCGGAAATCAAGAAAAGAAAGATAATCATGGAAAACAGGTTATAGAATAAGGAGAATTATATATCTTGGACGATTTCTCGGTGCGCCAGTTGATGTGATTGCATCCGACCACAAGGGGCCCAGCACCACCAATCTAGAGCGAGGTTGGCTTCATGGTTCGCATGTAGCTCTTGATCCTACTTGAATAAATGTTTATTAACATGTACGTGTGTTAACATTTAGCCTCATGATTCAGACGTGAGCATGTGCTCATGGTGGGTTCAGACCTCAATTAGGCATGCACTCAATAATTGAGAACGTTTGATGTTCTGCATAATATTCTTTGGCTCATATTTAGGACATGCACATGTGAAGCACACAGGTGAGATTTGTGAGTATGATCATAAGGCAAGGCAAGGACCCATGAAGGCACGGGAGATTGCATGGTACGCTTGGGATTCATGATAGGCATGGCCCAGTGGCGGAGCTACTACTTTGTGCCCACACCAGCCCACAATATTTAGTTTATTTATATATAAAAACATAATTTTCAGTTTTCTACATATGAAAGTTTGAAATTTAAACTTAGAGCACTCCTTAGCCAGAAATTTCTGGCTCCGCTAGCATGGCCGGTTTACTTTTGCTGAGGAAATATTAGCCCCTTTTTGGTAGGAGGAAAAGAAACTGATCTGATAATATACGGCTATGGGGAACATTACCACATACATTTACTGAATGTTTATATCAACTTATCTTTGGATCTAAAATTCATATATAGTATCCATACATATGAAATCATCCATATACTCTTATAACTGATAATTAGATCTCACCCAGTTGACCACAATTATGGATCTGTCCCACAGACAGAACCAAACGTATAAATTGATTACAAGATACGCAGACACAAAATTAGATTTGAAGTAGTCATAACAGTGATTGATTTTCAACCCCTGAATTTGGTATGTGATAAACGCTTATCGAAAATTTGTGGATCTTCCTGCCGGAAAAAGAAGAAGATCCGGAGGTCCTTAACTTTCAAGGGAAATACATGCTTGACGGACGCATACTATACTTTATTCGGCTGCTTTCTTGTGCTGGGGATAAAATCTTAGAAAATGTTTCAAGTGTTTCCAAAGTATCTCCTTCATCTGCTTTCTGCAGAGAGACACAGAGAGAAGCTAACAAAAAAAGGAAGCTTAGATGTGGAGCAAGGCAAGCAAGGTGGGAGCACTCAAATTTGCATGTCTCGACAAGCAAACTTTATCAAAGGAGAAAAAAGGATACGGCAAAAGAGGGTAGATGCTGTTGTGGGACAATGGCTACATTAAAATTTACTGCCACTGCCAGCACACATTAAAAACAACTGGGCCTTACGGAAACCTACCATTGAGGCTTTCTGCTGGGCCATCTGTCAAACTTATGAATTAATCAAGATCTTTTTGTTGTCCCATCATAGCTATCATCCACAGTCAAGCCCTCTAGAAGGAAGCAAAGTCTAGAAAAGAAGGTGGGCCACATACCCAACTAGAGTTGGTGGCCACAACTACGATGTCCGGACCAAGTTGATCAATAGGGCCAAGCGTAGGTCCACAAGATGGTGGTTCCATGAACCAAGCAGTCGCCTATCGCTTCATGTCCAATGAATACAAGCACATATGAGGGCTAGCTGCAACGAATGTAAGCTGCCAATCCGTCCAACTTCCCACTTTTTGCATTAAAAGTATCTCAGAATTGGTGGTGCTTGATTTGCATTGAGGAGACAGAAATAATATTTTAGAACAGAAAGAACAAAGCGAGCCACATGGTAGTGAGCCCACATTCACATTTTTATTTTCTTGCGTCTCGTTCGTTCATCAAGTTTAAGAAAGTTATCATTACAAGGCACTCATAGTGGCCGGAGAAATGAGCGGCAAAGCCAAACGGGCTAAGCTAATTATAGACGACGACAAGTTGCAATGTTTGTCCTGAAACTTGGAGAGGCCCATGCATTTTTTCTGTTCACATTTTTAATCAGGAAACTATTTTAGTTGCAGCATTCTTTGAAGCACTGAAATTGAGTAAGGATTCAAAAAGAGCGACTCGATGTATCCGTGATCTGTTCTTGCAAGCATCGGCGCAGCAGAAATCTGTGAGAGGATGAACACCATTTAGGTACATGTTCATCTTTTCCATCGAGAGGATCTTCGATCGTAACCCAAATTTTGTTGATCTTTCTGGATTCTTTACTCAAAAAATGGTATTATCCCAGAGAAAGAAAAATCACTCAAGTTGATCAGTTTAATAAAAGAAGCAACAGTACCTGTTCTTAATATCAGCCACAAGATTTTCCACGGATTTAAATAACAAGGGACAGGTGGTCAAGGGCTGTCATACTCTCTCCCTGCCTTTCAAAGGGCATCTTAGGATCACTCGTTTTCTTTGCACATACATATATGCTTCTGTTTCCAATTCGTACAATCAATATGTAATAAAAGAATATTTTTTTTGAGCCCCCCTGGAGAAGAGATCAGAACGAGGATATATATATATATATAAATTTACCAGAAGAAAGCAAATGCTCCACAGAAACTAAGGGAATAGACAAATTCTTAAGGGCGCCAGCTATATTCGGGTCATAATAAAAGTACTGGCTGATTCAAGAATTCTCCCGCCGAAGCCCTTAACGGTTCCAGCTTCTGCCCTCGTCCCCACAATCATTAGATTCTTATAGAAAAAACTTATGGTTCCCATAACTCCAGGTGGCCTCACGCATACTTTTTAAAAAAAGACGCAGTCCGCATGCGTCTTTACGGCGCCTATACGGCTTCTGGGGAAAAAAAAAAAACCGTAAGCAATCCTATCTCATCTTGCATCTTACGGAAAAATAAAATTAATTATTAAAAGCTTGGACCCTTTTAACCTAAAACCAATTTAATCGTGGATAAAGCCACTAAACGAAAAAAAAATCCAGAAAATAATGAAAATTTTCAGGGACCACGAAAGCCAATCGTACGCTGGACAGCAAAAACTGAAAAACCATAAACCGAGACAGCCAAAAGCATCCGTCGCTCATTTCCCAGCCATTTATGTCAAATCTCAAAACCACGATGACATAAGAGTCTCGAGCATCCCACGAAATAACCAACAGCTCCCCGACCGAGGAAGACCGAACCTACCCGCCTAAGTTACGAATTTTACAACTTAGCAACTCCTGAATTGGACAAGCCAACCGCTGGAGCGAAGAAAGCAACTACGAATTGTCCCGACACACTCGAATGCCACACAAAGACGAGGATGGTTTGCTCGCAAATGAGAGAAACACAGACAGAGGTGACGCGTTCCCGCGAAGACACGCACATTTAAGGGGGAGGGAGAAGGCAGGGAGCAGTCAATAAAATCACCAATCTGGCCCATGATATAAAATCGAGGCAGAGCGAGAGGAAGGGGAAGGAAGGTGCGACCTGAAATCATTCCAAGAATCTCCCCCTAATTTTAGCGACAAGCACCAATCCCACCACCAAAACGGACAAAAATTAAAAGGAGAAAATGTGAGCCACATTCAGAAGCCTTCACTTTTTCCCCCCCCAGTGAGCAGAGACTACTCACCTGGTAGATGGAGGTTACTTCCTCCGTCCTGCTTCAGGACATTTTAAAGCGTTCAAAGGCCCACAACGGACCAGCTGGAACAGCGGCAGCCACATCCTTCCCACCAGAGACATGCCTCACCTGCAGGACTCGGCATTTACTGACACTGACAAAAGAGTACCCACTTGGCTTCAAAGTGCATGCATGAGCTGCACACTGCAATATTTCTCTCTTTTGGCTGGTGGAAGTCGAACTTCAGATCTCGCTTTCCTCAAACTTAACTCTCAATGCATGCACAGTCAAAACAAGTGAAAACAGAAAAGAAGATGATGTAGAACAAGAACAAGAGGAATGATCACTAATTCTTTTCAAATTCTTTCTGACAATATTAAACATGGCCGCAAATTTACTTTCACACTGTCAGTGGTAATGAGTGAGGTTAGACCTGTTAATATCAAAGACTTAATAGCAAAAAGACGAAGGCGAATGCCTTCCCCTTTCCTTTTTTTCTAATTTTTAGGTCTTTTTACATCGGACGACTTTCAGAGCCATCGGAGACAAGATCGACGGCGGAAAGTGATTCTTCTCTGCGACTGCAGGTGCCGACCGCGGTGCTGGTCCTTTCGACTCTTTTCCACCTCTCGTTCTGCGTGATTCTCAGAGTGCCGGCCAGCTTAGTCCTCGAAACAGTCACCGCCTCTCCCTCGCCCGAAGTTATTTTCCGATCCTTCGGCGCCCTAGAAGGGGTAGGGGACAGCTCACCATCCTCACTTGTGTCATAGTTAGCCTGAGACGATGAGCGTCCGACCATTTCCTGCAGATACAATTTCTGTCAGATAGACGTCTATGGGAAAATCTCAGTGAATTCAAAATTATGTTAAACAATCTCAACAAAACAACAAATCCAGCATTTCCAACGCGACTTACAGAATACGAATAAAGATCACAACGACATGAGCACAAAAATGAGATAAGAGAAAGTATATAAAGATATAGGTTTCCCTTCTTCCTTTAAAGGCGCAAAGGAAGAATTGAACTTGAAGACAAAAACTTCCGAAAATGACGAAATCAGGAATGATAGACAAAATCGAACAATGAAAATCCCTAATCTCCACAAAATCAACCTATTCTTCGTCCATCATCCACTTCAACTTCCAAGATCTAAGATCGAAAATGAAACAATACAGAGATAAGTACGAACCTGATGCAGGAAATCCTCGTCCTCACGCCTCCGTTTCATCGAGACGGTCGTAGAAGTCCCGAAGTGGCCCCGACCGTGGCCGGAGGACTCGTCTTCACTGCTAAGGCTTCCTACCGGTCCGGAGAGCGACAAAGACGGCGTGGACGTCCAAGGCACCACCTGGTTCTCCCCGTCCTCCTCATCCTCCGCCTCATCCCCCTCCTCCTCCTCATCGTCATCGTCGTCGTCGTCGTAGTCGTCTTCATCCTCCACCGTCTCTATCTCATCCGCCCCGCCGATCGCTCTTTCCCCGCTGTCGACCTCGACATCCGAGGCTTGCCGTCCGCCGCACCTCCCGACGCACTTCTGGCACACGGAGACCGTCGGACCGAGCCGGGCTCCGGCAGCCCGCCACGGCGTAGGCGCCTGGCAAGCCTGGCACAGGAGGCTCCTAGTGTGCCTCGCCACGAGGAAGTTCGCCGAGTGTACGTTGGCGTCGCAGGTCCAGCAAAGGCTCGCCTGATCCGACTCGCAATACATCCTCGCCGGTCTCTGACACAGCTCGCACTCCTTCATCTTCTCCTCCTTCCCCGCTCTCGCCCCCTCTTCAGCAACTCCTCCCTCCACTCAGAAAAACCCTTTACCTCTTGCTCTCTCTTCTCCTTCTAATGGTTCTTCTTCCTCTTTCCCCCAAAAGAAATCCCATCCCCGTTTGCTTGTTCCTGTTTCCCTATTTCAAAGAAAAGGCTCCGCGTTGGAGAGATGGTTTCCATTTAAGGCCAGGCGCGGAGCGCGGCCTATCAGGCTCGGCGTCTCTGGTTGTCCACGTGGCAAAATCAGCAGCGTTCGTGTCGGAGTCTATCCATCGGCCATCGACGAACTGCATCCCGCTGATATTTTTTTTTCCTCCGGTGGCAGTGACGTGGCGCCCAGCTGGATGAGCAGCGAGAGAAGGATCGCGGAGTCCGACGTGGCGGTCGCTCGTCCACCCCAAGGCCGGAGCACGTGAAGTGCGCATGGGCCCGACGATAAAATTCCGATTTAACGATATTATTCTTGTTTGTTGCGGCTGCTTGTTTCCTTGCAGATCTGAACTGAAGAGTGTGAGAAGTCTTCCCCAACGAGCCGATGCTCCGGTTTGGAGCTTAGCTCTTCATAAAATCAACAGACCGCATTATGCATATGCAGACATTTTTAGTTAGTTAGAAAACAAACTTCGCCTGATTTCACAAGTAAACCTCGAGTCTCTCAGTCTCCATTATTATATGCACATAATTTTGGCATTTTCATAAGCTGTTGGTGCGTGCATGCGAAATAATTCTCCCACACCAGGTGCGCGAGTTGAGTCGATCCAAATCTCGGTGTGTGGCGGAAGAAGGAAGCCAACCCTGTCCGACGACGGTCCACAGGATCCGTACGCACAGTGCGGACCGAAGCATAGGGTGGGGCCAGCAGGGCCGCGTGGCACGAGCAGCGCCAATGGTTGAGGTTGAGGCCTCGAACCGGGTCCCGCGTCCGCGCCGCTTGAGCCAGCCCATGTGAAGGCTCGTGCTCCGCTGGACTCCACCCCCGCCTTCCGATGACGTGGCAAGCCTTACTGGAGCGAGATCTCCGGTAAAATATCCGATCCGCCAAGAAAGAAGCCGAGGGCACTCTGTTCAAGTTGTGAGAAAGGGGAGCATCGCGATAGGAATGGTTGGAAAAGTAATCCAAAAATGTCGAATACAAGACGTGAGCGACGTGGCTACCCCAAGAATGGTAAAACTTATCACATGAAAAAAAATTCGTCATCCCTGACAAGTTTTTCCCCGTATGGTTCGCCATAACTGTGGACGGGAGATGGTTTTGTTTTCTAGTGAAGTTTTTTCGTGTCCAGAAGTTTCCGGCAGTCGCGAAGTCGTCAGATGAAAAGTTACAAGTTATTCTGATCGATGAGTCGTAAACTTTCGACCGCACATTTAGCCTCTACGTGGCTCAAAGGACGAGACTCAGTACGCCACTAAGACGCGCTTTAGGGAAAGGGGGACTGTTTCCTGACCGGGTTGCTTCTTGAAAGCCACGCCTTCCCCGCCTATGAGTTTGTACCGATCGCTTGGTGGGGCTCACTGGGCTTGACCCAATGGGCGGTGGGCGTAGTCACTAACCAAGTTTGACGTAGTCTTCCACATCTAGTTGGCGGGCTAGAGTCCATGAATAGACCGGACAAGTTGGAAAGAGTGGATGTAATGTGCTCTAAGACTTGGACCATAAACGCCATTCGAGACTCCGTTCCGAAGATGCATACATAACTTCGTTCAAAGCATACGAGCATGTGCACGTATAAAAAAAAAATAAAATAAAAAACTTGTGGATTCCCTTTTAAGTCTCCATGAATTCAAGACACTGCTTGTTGTCGAATAATTGCTAGTAATCCTGATCGAATCGAACGGTGACATAATTTAGAGAGAGATCATAATTTAGTTTTGACAGCGATGTGACTGTCAATCTAATTTAACACACAACTCTGTTCATCATGGTGACTTGAAGTTTAAGGCGGACCACGAATCCAAATATTATAAGTTTTTTTTGTTTCCCTTAGCTAATATGCACCAAGTTTTAAGTATCTGCCAAGTTGGTTAAAGTTATGATTCAAGAGCCAGAAGCAGCTGCCAGTATGAAGGAGAAATACTTTAAAAGATTAAAGCTGAAAACGAAGGGCTGGCAGTTACGTATGAATGTATATAAATACTGGCGCGCACTGCTTTGCTGAAGTGAGTTTCGAACTCTTGACCTCATTGAGGTCCGACTTTTTTAACTTAACGACCTAGCCAAAGTTGAGTTGACGTATCGTTCACGTCTCGGTGGTTGTCGAGTGTACTCCAAGCGGCGGGGCCTGCTTTGGACTGAAGCTGAATCAGAGCAAGCACTTGTCCAACTCAAGTCGCGTTAGACGGAGACCAGGGGGAGGGAGGCAGCTCCACCATAATTTTGCTCACTTGTTTCTTTTTGTTGTATACTTAGCATCCTTACTTCCACTTAGAGTGAAGAAGATAAGTGAGGAAACTTTGCAACAGCAAAATATGGGCAGAAAAATTACCACCGGATCAAACACCACTCGCCCCTTGTTTTCTGACCTCTGTTTGATTGCTAGACGTCCGTTGTTTCGACTGCTCCTTCAGGTGCGCAGTGTGGCGTTGCTCTGAACCTCTGTCACAAAGGCATGGGCACGGCCGCAATATGCTCCCAGTTCACAAAAATATTATCCAAAACGGGATAAGATCGTCAATTCATTATTCATTTTTTTTCACATTCAATGTGCAATACATATATATATAAAATAAGTTTTTTAATTGTCAACACTTGATAAAGCCGGGCGGTAAATTGCTTTTGTTGAGCTAAAAAGGGAGTAGGATTAATGTGAAATAGATGAAATATGAAAATTCATGCCTTCAACTCGTAGCTAACTTTTATGACATGATACAAGAGAGGTTATATTACTCGAAGCGAGGGGTTTGAGTATCTGTTTTGAATCACAATAGATTATTAATGTGCCCATGGATTCCATCGACTAGGGCAGACCATGGAGTGCGAGGCTTGCATTGGAGTAGCGCTGTAAAAGGAGCGGGTTTAACTCGGACTCAACTTAAACTCGTTTGAAAAAACTCGGTTCGTGCTTGACTAGTCTGTACGAGTTGAGTTCGAGTATATAAAAATACTTGAAACAAACGATAAACGAGTCGAGTTTGAGTTTTAGGAAACCAACTCTTTTATACTCAATTTGACTCACAAATTGGTACTTCATATAATATTGTTAAAACCAGTTCACCAGTTTTAATTTTTACGTAAAAATAAATTTTTACAAGTTACACGAGATAAACAAGTTACACGAATTAACGGTTACACGAGTTAAAGGAGTTAACACACAAGTAAGTTAAATGGGTTAAACAAGTTGAGTTCGAGCTTGTTATAAGGAGCTCAACTTGAGTTCGAAACGAGCTCGAGTCGAACTCAAGTTTTTTGAGCGAGCTCGAGCTTTCTATAAGGAGCTCAACTTGAATTTGAGGCGAGTTCAACTCGAGTTTAAGCCGAGCTTGAGTTTGAGTTTTTTGAGCTATGTCGAGTCCGAGCTGGCCAAGTTGGGGTTCAACTCGGCTTTTGTGCAGCCCTATTAAAGATGGTAAATACAAATTAAAGGATCCAGAATAGGACTAGGGTAGATGTGAGGTAAAAGGGAGACACTCAATCGCTAGTTGAAAAGAGAGTAGGAGTAGACGTCAGCTGATGGCATGGATACTCGAGGCCATTGAAAGCGACCAGTGTGTTCACGCTGGCCAAGTTTTTGAAGGCCACCATCTGAGCGTACATGTGCAGCTGCAGATGACGAGATGACTCTTCTCTTTGAATCTATCGTCCAAAAGAAGCCGATCGAGATATTATTTGCCCCTTGTTTGCTTGTGGGACAAGCATGAATCTACCCACAATAATCATGAATCACTTGTTTCAGTTGCACAAAATTGCCAAAAATCAAACTAAATTGGAACAACGCAAACTAAACTCTACTTGGCATCTGTTTGGAACCATTCATTTCAAACTATATACATTCTTCATACATTATTATTAAAATGTTGATCATGTGATATTAAATTTTGAAGGAGAATGGACCCAATCATGTGGTCAAGAGCGGAGATTTAGTTTTTCTTTTCTTTTTTTTTTTTGCAATTAAAGCAAAGGGGTTGAGAAAGGCGAGGACTTCTTGTGGCAAGATGTGGTTGGTAGTAATCCAATAGTCATATAATAATAGAATAAAGATGGCACGTAATATATGGTGAAGGTCCCACAGTGGATGGAATTAAGTAATTATATATGTAAACAAAAGTTAGGGTTATATTCGCACATCGATGATCACAAACGTAAAGTATGAGAATCAAGGAAGAACTGCTGATGATGTCCCTTGCAGTATACCGCAAGAAAAGAGTTACAACATATTTTTTCATGAAAGGAGATCAACTGGGGACGATTCTTTCACTGTCAACGTTTCAGAAGCAAATGCCAAGATGACGATCTACGGAATAGAAAACATGTGGTCGTATATGGTTGCTGTTGCATTAGTTGCAGTCTTGGTGCAGCAATTTTTTTTTTTTTTTCCATTTTGTATTGTTTTATTTTATTTTTCATGGTTGAAGTGTGGCTGGAAAGGGGAGACCGATTGAGACATGGGCGAAAGCTTTTTCTTGTTGCTTATAGACAGCTTTTTTGTTAATTAATTAATTATAGATGGGTGGTTCGGACATGTTTGTTTAATTTATTCTCTTTTAAAGTATGGATCATTGGTAGTTGTTTCAATATGTGTATTGAAACTTCTTGGTTCTTAATATTATGACTTGTTCCAAGGAAAATAATTTAAAGTTGGAATAGATAAAAAGGAGAGGGACGAGCCTTAGCTGTCAGATAAGGGCTCATGAGCACCGCTTCTTTATCAAACAAAAAGCGGGTTCGAACCTTCTTGGATCAGGAAAGTCTTGGAGGCTTTCGATCACTATGGATGGATCTAACAGCGACTTTTCCATATTTAATTGAAAAACAAAACACAAAAAAGAAAAATGAAAGGTGTAGAACATTCACTTTTCCATGGTATGGTTCTCCACCAGAAGCATAATTCTAAAATTTCGGCCGCATAGACTCTAATCTTATGAACAATTCAACAAAGAAGTTGGTGCTAGAAGAACGTGGGCAACTGACGAATTTATTTCAAACTTGGCATAGAACTGCAAATTGGCTCATCTTCGATCTTAGTCCACTTGAACTACTAGATTGGAAACCTGTTCTGATGAAATCTGATTTCAAAATCTGTTGGTTCTTTTTTCACTCTCTTTCCTTTGTCACCAGGAAGAAGGAAAATCCTTAGCCAACGATATCTCCTCTGGGATTTGCTACTTAGAGGTTAAGAGTTCATAGGCAGGGCAATTTCCTGGCTATCAATCTCAGTCAAGCTTCGGCTTGACGACAGAAAAAAAAAAGAGCATGCAAAGGAAATGGCAAAGTCGGATGAGTATTTGTTTTTATGCATAGATTCATCGTTCAAACCCCATCCGCATCGCCCCCATGTGCAAGCCGATGCTATAACCATACAACATGAGGTCCAGAAGAACATTCAAGCGGTTTTCATCGCTTCTACCAAAAGCATCGTAGCAGGGTTCACTTCATCTCATTTGAGACATAAAAAGGAGAACTGCACGTTATGTCTCTTTCTCTCTCTCTCGCTCTCGCGATGTCATTGTTGAATTCTCTAGACATTTCTCAACATATTCCTTCATTTACCAGCTGGACATTGCAAATGTTTGATATTTCGAGATGGCCCAGATGGCATCTGTCTCCCTGCTAGCTCATGATATGTGGCAGCATTTTCACCTGATGCCTACAATTGATTCCTTTGTGTTTCCACTTTACTGTTTAGACTCTTTTGTGGACAGAAAATTCAGTTTAGACTCTTTTGTGGACAGAATTCTGATTGAATTTTGAAAGGATTCCTTTTTAATCTTTCTTAGAGACTTAGACTAAGGGTTGGTAGCTGAGTAGCTCAGACATCGACTTCGGTCCCAATAAGTTGCCTGTTCAATTTGTTCTGGTGTTTAATATTTCCAAAAACTGTTACCACAACTGTGGAATTAAAATATTGTGCCATTGAATTGTTCCAAAGCAAAAGCTGGAAAATTTGTTCAGATGGTTGGATCGTCAATGGTTGTGTTTGCATCAGCTTACAGCTTTCTCATGTCTCTGAAGCAACAATTTGTTGGGTCCTGGAATGTGTTATGTGTCTGGTGAAAAGGGCAGCCAGGGTAGTGCATTTAAGATAAAAAAACATTATGCATATAAAATTCAACCCCCAACCAGATCGAGTCAGAAATAACCGAGAAAAATGGTATGCCAAACTAACGCCTATATTTTATCAGGTTCAGTATTAGAGAATCTGGCTGATGTCAAGCTCAGAAAATAAAAACAAATCCATGGCTACTCCTAAGAGGAGTTTTATGCTCATCACATGAGGATTATGGAGAGGGGTTCTCCTTTGAGTTTGCCTCGAAATCCTATCCATTCAGAACTCTGAAGTTCAAGACATCGTCGCTTTCAATATTGACTATAACAGGGTTGTCCAATTCACATTTACATTCTGGTATAATAACCTGCTGCTAAACCTGCATTTGTACAAGCCTTTTATGTGTTAGAGCGTGCATAAATTCTATCTACACCTGGATTAGTATCAGCATGAGCAAACATATTCTATCTACACCTGGATTAGTATCAGCAAACATACAGCTATTCAGGAAGTTTAATTCACTAGATCATGAAAGGGGCAACTCAAATACAGAAACTGCAGAACACAATCAAACACACCAAAGCTCCAGATTTATAGTGCACAATGCTGTTTTACGACCTTCGTTACCAACTCATCTGAAATGCCTCCCATCTTGAGATCATCAGAAAAGAAAGCTCGAAATTTCATAAAAACAAATACCAACAAGATATTTAATCATATATTCTTGACATTTGGATGGTTCTGTACATGCAGCAAAGGACCAATTCATGCCAAATGCATTGCAACTTGTTACGCGATGAAAGTCACCTGCTTGACAGAAACCATACAGAATTTAGATCATTATTATCATCTATGCGCAGTTTGCTTCACGGGTTCTGTTTCTTCACAGTTTGCTATAGATATCATCCATCCTTGAGTGGTAAAAGTTGAACTTGTGAGGATGATTCGCCACACTTTTCAGTTTCGCCGCTTGAGTTGAACGGTTTGTCATCATCGAGTTCAGCAAAAAAGAGTCAGTACATCACAAATTAAATTTCACACTAGCAAATCACCAAAGACAATGAATGTTCACTTCAGAAGTTAATATTTCCATGGACATGACTTTTGCAATAATCGATAGCCAGGTTGGAGAGTAACCCTCAAGAGGTTGAGCTTCCGCCTCTAGCTCTTCCCGCCAGAGATCAAATGCCTACAGCCAATATATACTTGGTTATTCTTTACACTTCGCCCAAAGTTTTCCCCAACTTGAACTCCGCCAAGAACTCGCACAACTTGAGTGTGTGTAGACCTCAGTCTGTAGTTTAGTCTGTCGACAGTCATGCATGCCACTTTAGAGCACTCTGCCATGCCAAGTGAAGAGAGTCGGTGGTTTCTAGTAAGTGCTTTAGGTATGCTTGAATAACATATGCTTGGATAACAACTCATACACAATCATCATCAGGAACCAAAAAAGTAAAAGAAGATCACTGAGATAGAAGGAGACCTCCAGGCAGTACAAGGTTGCTCAAATTTAACCATCTTATATCCCTTTTATTCAACCTAAATTCCCCCCGACAGATTTTTCGTTCTCCAATATTGACACTATCGGCAATTATAGCACATTGTACTAAGAAAACCTACGAATTTCATCAAAGAGTTACCAGTTCAAGAAAAAGACCGACCAAAATCTCTGCTAGCGGATTTTCAAGAAGTAAACAGGATGACATACAAGAAAATTATGGGAATGGTAAGATGTTCCAGTTGTCTGAGCCAACTGAATGACACCCAAGAAAAATTCTTCAGAAAGTTTATATACTTTGGTCGCAAGGAGGTTGGTCTTCTGTCCCATGGCCGATGTAGAAGGAGAGATATAGGAGGGGCCAGCATGGCCAGAGGAACCTAATATACAGCACACGAGGCGGAGGAGCAAAGAAACTGAGCTCTGTCATTAGGAGCTTCTCGAAGCTTCACTTATTAGCTTCTTCAAACTAAAATATGAACCTTTTGAGAACAAATCTGTGAAATAGGCAGAGTGGCAGACCAATCTAGCAGTCTCACAATCCCACTATCCATGTTTGTTGAGAAGTACCAGTCACTTGATCAATCCAATCTAATTCCTATATAACGAAATTCTATCTATCTCAGATTCCCATATGGTTTATTTTGATTTCAAAGAGCATAGCCCCAAATTCGTCCAAGTAGAAACAATAAAAAATTGAACTAACAAAGTAGAAAACAGAAGGAAGAAAAATATGGTCTTAAAAAGAATGGATTTCATATAATTTTTTCCGTTCTTCCCCTTTTGGCAACAAAAGGAAAAACAGAGAGATGTACAAAAAAAGAATCAGCTACTCGTAATCGAATTCGAGGCTCTCTTCCAGCAAGCTCCACGAGTACTCCATCAATTCGGGGCTTAATCTGATCATAAGGACACAAAACTCCATTTGATTGAGCGCTCCATCACCATCCGTGTCCCCTTCCCTCAGCATCCCCATCACCTCCTCATCGCTCATCCCCTTCAACCCCAGCACCTCCGCGTTCCTCTTCAGGCTCTCGAACGTGATGACCCCTCTCTGCGGGTCCATGAGCAAGTTGAACCCATTGCATAGCTCGTCCATCAGCCCCTCCGCCCCCAACTTCTCCGCCATCACAGGCAAGAAATCCTCGAAGCTCTGGACCATGTTTGAGGCCATCCTTGTGCCGCAAAGGGTAATCAGAGGCAGTGGTATTGGACAGAAACAGGAAGAAGGTATAAAATAAATGAGAGGTATCACCAAAAATTGAGGAGGAGGAAGAGTTGATGGGGAGATGGGGAGGGGAAAGGAGGGGAATATATAAGGAGGGGTGTGAACCCTGTGAAGTTCGAGGAAGGAGAGAGGTTCTTAGATGCCAACAAGGAGACAGAAGGAAGGAGCATAGCTGTACAGTGTTGAGCTTGTCTCCCTCCCCTCGTTCCTTCCTTCCTTCCCATCTTCTGCGAAGGGTCAGGCGCGTGCTGACCTCCACAGGAATCCGATAATTTCGCCTCGCAGCGAAGTACCAATAACGCCCCCCTCTTTGTCAGAATTCATCTGCGGTGGCCCTCCGTCCTTTGATTTGGTCAGAGAGGGCCGTTTGGCAATGTGCTGTTGAGGGCAACCGAGTTCATGAACTTCAGGCTTTTTGACGTTCATTCGCGATCAAGTTCGTGTTCTGAAAATGATTTTTAGGAAACCTGTTGTTCTTGATTTTTTTTGTCCTGGTCATGCTGCTCTCGGAAAGTTCCCTCAAGGCTCAAACATGGTGCTTGTGCTTGTCGTTTTAGATTTCACATCAGCGATTGCTCAATGTATAGTTTGACCGGTCTTATAAAAAATCGAACCGGCTAGGCCAAGTCGGTGAATCAGCCGATTCAGTGGTTCGGCTGACCACTTTTGTGAATCATTTAATGGTATTATTGAATTTACTTTTTTGTGAAAAAAATAAATAGGAAAAAAAAACAATGTAAGATGATTAATTAAACATAAGAAAAACCTTAAAACATCAATAATAAAAATGAACTGGAGTGGCGCATAACATCCTTGTGTTGACATTAGATAGTTTACCAAGTTTGGCTAAGTCGTGCATGCTGGTTTTGAATCACTTTTGATGCCTACCGGGAAAGAGGCCTCTTGGGAACGGATTCCGACCAGAACTCAGACCTATTTAATGACATTTGGTCAAATGATGGTAATCAAATTCAGATTCACTATATACATGGGATATAGTTTTTGATGGAACCTGATCACATGAAAGTGTATGATCTTATATCTGTTGGATTCAAACCAGGTTTAGAAATTCATGTCTGAGTCTTATCAGGCCGTCAAATATGACGCAAGAAGATGTGAAGGGAGTGAGAACCATAAGTATGCATGAAACGTGAACAAGTTCCTAAGGATCTCAACTCGCTTGCCGGTGGAAACCAGAGCAATTTCTCATCCGCAGACGTTTACAACGTGCACGAGATATTGTAAGAAAACGACCACATGCAGATCTTAGTTCTCTTTGAGAAGATGATCTCTTTGAGAAGGGTGTTATGTGTGCAATTTGAAGCAGTGGGGAGTGGATCTGGCCTTGTGCTCTGTGCCGAGGCAGCCAGGGACAGCCTAGAGTTCTAAAATGGACAGATAAACAAAACTTTCTTGTTGGAGATTCATTCTATTACTTAATTACTTAATGCAGAAGAGTGGCTGCAAAGTTTATCAGGAACAGTGAACGTGGCTGGCTGGAACTTGGTTCTGTTCTTCGATCACGTTCCCGATATACTGACTATTTTAGTGTTCATTTGCTAGCTGGTTCTAGCTGCATCGTTCCGTCTGGTATTGCCCAGAATATTAAAATCCTGAGATCTGGCCTTATTGCCTCTACGTTTGTGGACAGGTCCGAATCGTGTCGGATCAGGTTGCCTTCCTATTCATTCATCCAAATAACAGATATATCTGCTAATATCATAATTTGTCATCCTTTCTTTCTATTCTCAACCAATTACAGGAGCCAAAAACACATTAAGCAGTCGGCATCTCTCTTCTTTTCTTTTGCTTGACACAGATAAGCCAGTCTGAAGTTGAACTGGCCTGATAAAAATAAGATCATTAATCTTGAAATTCTTACGAGATCTGCTTATGCATGAGATTTTCGTGATTTCTTTGGAACTCATGTTCATGTTTAGAAAAATCGATGAACATGAACAAATTGGTAGGACGGCCGCAGATTTGTTGAACGACGGGGGACATGCTGAAGTGGGAGCAGCATCTAGGGGACAACACCGGCACGTGAACAAGCAAACTCGCTCTGCTAACACGAATTTAATAGCTAAGATCTTTCAATTAGTTAAAGGAGCAAATGAGATTGTTTGCTGGTTTAGTTACACATATATCTTATCTTGCAGCTCTGTGCTGGAAGATGTTAATTTAAAATGACTTCTCCCGGGTGTCCAACTTAGAGATTTTTAATATATCGTGAACCCAGTGACGTAACAACTGATCTTTATCTTTTTAAACAGTACCTGCTAAACTCGGCTTTCCTGTTACTTTAATCCGTTTTGGCAGAACAACCCAAGGTGCGGTTGAAACGGAAAGCAATCAAACTTGAATTAGATAAACTGGACAATATTGTTCTAGATTAAAAGCTAAAAGTTTCCGGGGGCAGAGAGTTGGAGAAAGATCATCCTCTTGTTCAAATAATATTGTAAAAACAGCTCTAGAACCTGCGTCTTGAAGCAGGACCAAAATATTAAAAATTATAAAAAATGATGAGTGAAACTTGCACAATATCGGCAACTGAATAAAATTGGCCGATTCAGCCTTGAATTTGATAGCGTTGGCTGCATTGTACACCTGGGTAGGTGACTCGAGCTGATCCAGTCGCTAAGCTTCGGGAGGTCCACTGCTCTTAATACTCGTGGAATACGATCACATCCGTCGTTCGTAGCAGACACGCGACTTCTTTGAAAAGACAGAAAGAAACTACAGTACCGTGGAATGCGTCCTCCTCCATAACAAATGCGAAACTTCTTTGACAAGACAAAAAGAAAACTCCACAGAAAGAAAGTTAAGAACTACAGGACCGTGGAATGCGAACTTCATCAGAGCCAATGGGAGACTTCTGTGACAAGACAAAAAGGAAAACTCGCGTGTAAACTTTTCATTGGCAGAGCCGAGGAGGAGCTCCGTTGGTTTCTGCGTTCCAGTAGATATGAAAAATTTTGATTTTTTTGATAATAGTAGGTACTGATTTGAACTTGTGTTAGGGATGGGTTCTCACTGAAATTCGAAAATCTGTTCTGTGTGGTCAATTGAACGAGAATCGAGTGATGGGTCTCTTTTTTTTTTTCAAAGCAAAACTATGTTTCTGAAATTATAAAGCATTGCCATTCTTCTTGCATCACGCAACATATATGGACCTTCAAAAAAAAAGAAAAAAAAGTAGGAGAATGGTAGTTTAAGATTTTTTTTTTTTTAAATGTTCTTTTAAACTTTTAATTTTTTTTTCGTCTTTACAAAAAAATGTTCCCCTTTTTATGATCAAAGGTATTATGATCATTATGTAGGATGGTGCATAATTTTTTGTGCAGCAGAAGGCACATATTATTAATGTACCCTTACAAAGAAATGACTAAAGTATCTTTATTTAAGGATTTAAGGGGTGTTTGATGGTTTGGAATTTTGATTGAAGAATGAAAAATTTAGTATCATAATTCTTCCTTAAACTGGAATAAAATCAAAATTCCAGGAGGTTTCAGTATCTTAATTCTAAAAACAAAAATAGCTCGTTTGCTTAATAATTCCAATTTCTTAGAAAAATGTGCACTTTGATTCTAAAATGTCATGGTTCTAAATATGTCAAACGTCCACTTAATTAAACGGAAGACTCTCTCTATAGGTGTGAAAGTGGGACTAGAAAAGTTTTTCCTTATAAAATTACCAAGATGCCTTGACGTGTCGTCCAGGGTAAGGCTGCGCCACCGATTGTGTTACCAGAGCTCGACTTGGGCTCAAGTTGTATAAGTTCGGCCTCAGCTAGCTCAAGCCTTTGCTGATCATATGATCATAAACGAGTCGAGTTCGACCTATTATATTGATCACCATCGATCGAGCTTGAGGTGCCTTTTGCAATGCAAACTAGTTTTTAAGTTCCAATCCACGCAGATTTGTACATCTTTCTTCACAAATTTTTCTTTCTTCAAATTCAGCTAGACTCGGGCTCAGTCGAGCGCAGTGCAGCTCCAGCCTTGTCGAACTGAGCCTGAGCCGAAGCATTGAAGAATGAAGCCCGGCAAGAGCTCGATCGGCCTGCGCCTCAGCCACACCTCCAAGCATGTCCCGATCTCAATGGCCGGAACCTTCATGAGTCTTGGTTTGTGGTAGGTTTGGGCGATAAGGGGCGAGTGTCTCCACTCCCTCGGCGCTTGGCCGGGGTGGCTCGACGCCTCTCGACATCATCGGCCTCCTGTCTCAACGAGCTCCTAGGCTGGCCGGTATCAGTTTGACTCTGTTGTAGGTCCCGCGTTGCATGTATCCAATCAAAAGTTTTTGTAAATATTCAAATCAATGTATGGCCGAACGCATAGAACAGTTCTGGTATTGGACCAGCACGTCTCTTAATTATGAACATGACAAAGCAGAGCGAGTTTTTAGAGGACTGGTTTCATCAACATTGTAACACGCCATATGTCTGCAAACAGAATAAGATCTTGACGTTTTAAATTGTATAAATATTGGGATATGATCGAAAATACATTTTAACTTCCACGTCCTTGTAAAATCATGTAAGCACATCGAAGACCCATATTTTTGTATCCACATATTTTGGAGGTTTTGTAGCGATGGGGATCTAGAGTTTCTATTGATATTATATTTATTTTTTGTTTTAATGAGATTAATTCAGAATATATTAAAAATATGGCGACATTAATCCGGAAGTGACACTACTTCTTTGGACCTAGCTGTATACAACTGTGTGGATCCTATTTACGTGAATTGGAAGCAGGCGTCGGTTCCAAGATTGGCACGTTGCCGTGAAGGACATGTGTCCGCGTGGGGACTTTCAAATATCTTTGTCAACCTCCAAAGTTGGTCGATTTGAACTTAGAAACTTCAAAGATCATGTGGAAAATAATAACGCCACTGTTCGTGACTTTTCAAAGCCTGAGTGGAGACGTTCAGATTTCGATCCTGGATTGGATTTAACAAAATATCCGCGTCCACTTTCTATTCGTTCCAATAGAATATGGTCGAATTTGGATTTGACAACTCAGTTGTGTTTGGATTTGGACCACTTCTTTACTATTGGTTTTGGTCCGTACCCATATAACTGCAGCCAGTTTTTTCATCAGACATGATATGTTTTTATAGCCACATTTTATCGGATCCAATACTGTTATAACCTTTTTTTTTAAAAAAAAAATCTTCGGATTACATCAGATTTAATGGTCAGATTTTCTGGATTTGGTTTGAGATTCGGCTGAGGTGATGGTCTATTGGATTTACTCATTGATCTATCTGTACAAAGCTTTAATATATTTTATTTTCTGATGACGACTCTTTGAACAACGATGATGTAGTTTTAGGTGGAGGCCGTCTTTATTTTGTACCCAATGGGCGAACATGACTCTTGGTTAAGTTGAAAATTCGAATTATAATTCAAAAGAAATGCTTCTGCTCATAAAACAAATCCGGAAACTTTGATTCCCGCGGTCACAAATTCTGAAGGAAATTCCATTATATCCAAGAGAACCATGAAGTCAAATAGGAGACGTGTGACGAAGAACCGAGTTTTTCGGTAATAATGAGTCATTATCATCTAAATTGACCGCGCAGATTAACTTCCTCCGACGGCAACCATGTCTATGACTCTATATAACTCGTTCCCACCTGCTGATGCAAACCTTTTTTGTGCAGAGAAGAATCAGCTTCAACAGACTGCATGCCCTGAGAAGAGATCGATTTCCTCGTTTCCCGGTGCTTCATTTCATCAAAGAGATTGAAGATGGAAAGTACAAGAACAACCACCTTCAAATTACGGGCAGCTTTGGTTCTATCAGCGCATTTCTTGATTCTCTCATGTTCAGCCTTCCGTCTCTGCTCTGCATCAAGTTCCATGACTCCTGGACAACTCCTGAGAGAAAACCAGACCTTGGTATCAGAGAACAAGAGTTTCATCTTGGGGTTCTTCTCCGGCAGCTCGGGGAACAGATACTTGGGGATATGGCATGTGCAGAATTCGATACAAAGGGTCATATGGGTGGCTAACAGAGAACGCCCACTTACGCGGAATGACTCAATTGGAGTTTTCAAGATCGATGAGAACGGAAACCTTTTAATTTTAGATGGACGGGGGAGGACACTTTGGTCTGCCAGGTCTTCGTCGTCGACGCCGCCGCCGGCTCAATATGAGAACTGGATTGCTCTTCTGCAGAACTCCGGAAGCTTGGTGGTGAGTGACGGAGACGGGAGAATTGTATGGCGGAGTTCGGACCAACCACCGGAGCTTGCCGGCGCGGGCCGACTGAAGAACGGCCGGTTGCATCTTTCTCGTCGTTTGGCATCTGGAGGTTAGTCTTATCTATCCGTAAGACCAAGTTCTTCAGCAATATTGGTTCTGTAACTGTAAATATGGCTCAAATGTTTTGATTCCTCAATGTTCAGGCCAAGGACCACACATGTTTGTTTCTTCAACTTGGTCGAACATTTATGAAAACAAATTCATCATACTGAAAGGAATAGAAAACAATCACCGCCTTTGAAAACGTTACGTTTCTGCTGTGATATTCTCCAAGAAATTAAACATTTCGGGGCACATCATATTCCATGTATTGTTCATATTTTTCTGCGGTTTACGATTTTAGACGATTTAATTTCAAAGGGAAAAAAGGAAACCCACGAACGAGGAGGTCTTTACACGCAGATATTTTTCAGAAAACCGAGATCTCCTTTCAGCTGTGGAGGTCGTAGGGACGACCTTAGCAGTCTATTTCTGCTGCCATTTTTTTACCACACATATGAATACCGAAACCATGTTGGGTAGGTGTGAAAATGGACTAATTATCCCCTAATTAAGTAACGATCGCCTTTCTAGGAGAACATCACACCAGGAACTTAACATAACTTTTTTGTTTGACTTTGAAAAAAAAGAGAGGACATATTATGTATTGTTATTTGTTGGGGGGTTCATGCAATGATCATAACTGGGAGGTTGTTCAATATGCTGGGAAACTGTGACTTGCATTGTGAAAACTAACAACTAATACGAAATTTGTGCGTGTATATATATATATATATATGTGAGGGAAAACAGAACTGGGTGTGTATCCTTGACTAATTAATTTTCTTTGGTTCTTTCTTCATTTTTGGTGTTCAGGAAGCACGACAAACACAAAGAAGAAGATAGCCATTGCAGTTGTTGTGCCCTTCGTGGTTGTTAGCTTGGGAACACTCTTCCTCTGCTTGTGGTGGTCAAAACGAAGAGGAAAAGGTATCTATTATATTACTCATCAAATAGTTCTCGCCATTGCCGACTCGAAAAGGAAATTTGGTATAGGAAAGAGTTTGTCTCAACTTTCAATTAAAAAAGAGAAAAAGGCAGATAGTTTGACTGTTACAATAAAACATCTTTTACAATCACACCATGGAAATAAGATGGTGTGCTTGAAAGATATATTCCAAGAACACAACATTACTCGTGTCCTATATAGAACCTAGTTTAATTAAACATTGGTGTTTCGACCATTATATATAGTGCCTTAAATGGGATGCCGCCGTGTACATTTAATAGATTCCCGCACGAAGCAACAAGGATAGTTAATCCTGCCAAATTAATTTATTCCTTCTCTCTGCGCTTGCAAATTTGTTCTTCTCATGCCTTATCATTATTATTGGTGCAAATGGTTGGTTTGTGGATATCTTAAAGAGAATCTAGAACTAGTTCTTGCTGACGCATAGATAGAGATGTAGTTGTTAATAACAAATTAAGTGTATATGAGACTACAATGTTATATTATATCCTTCATCAAACCGAAGGTGATGCTTTATAAGAAAAGCCGAACCTCCTTACTACGCTTGTTTCCAAAACCAGATTAACTCTAAAGCCATACCACGGTTTCATGAACCATTCTCTAATTAACTCAAGGTTAGTTTGCAGGGAAATTCATGAGATCGCAACATCTAGCTGGCCATGTCTGACCATATTTGATAGCCGGTTCAAGTCAAATCTTTCACGATATATGTTGATAGTTTTCATATACCAAACCCGATCGAGTTGACCGGGTGCAATTGGCTTGTCACCTAACACGGAGCAGTTAAGTTGCCAACAAACAAGCACACAAGACCACATCCCTCTCTGCTAAGTCAAAGCGGAGATTCAATAAATGATGGGTGCTAAGCTGCCTGCATACACCATTTTGCCCCAGCCAGAAGGCGACACCTTTAATTTCAAAATCAACACTCCCCAATATAATTAGGATAGCATGTTTAAGTTTCTCATAATCTCAAGGTCAGTAATTCTCAAACCGAGGATATGGTTACTATATGCCACCGAACTTGATTGGTTGGTTGTCCTCTCTCTCTCTCTCTCTCTCTCTATATATATATATATATATATATATATATATATATATATATAGAGAGAGAGAGAGAGAGAGAGAGAGAGAGAGAGAGAGAGAGAGAGAGCAAATGCAAAAACAAAAAATGGCAAGTGGACGGATTTATAGGATAATCCAAGAAAAGCAGGTCGATGCACTCACAAGAATCAGAAAATCAGTCGCATGCACATGCCATTTCGGGGGATTAATTTTCTTACGACCTTGTTGATCAAAACATGTTTGGCAGAGCAATCAGCAGCTGAGGAAGTTAACTTTACAAAATGTGGCAAGCACATGAACGTGACCAACTTGCCCATGTTGGAGTTTGAGGAAGTGGCTGCCGCAACCAACGGCTTCGCAATTGAGAACAAGCTTGGTAAAGGCGGCTTTGGCATCGTTTATAAGGTAACGTTCCTCATTCATTTTCTTTTTATGGACGTTATATCGTTCTAATTACAACTAAATTAAGGTAGTCTTATGTAACTCCCCTCATATACAATCCCGTCTCCCACATTGAGAACAAGGCTCTAACGCAGCAATCTTGTGATCAGAAAAGTTTTTAAAGCAGAAAAGACCCTAAACCAAACATAGAATTGACTATCTCTTGTGATTAGTATTTTTTTCTTTTCTTTTTGTTATTATGTTTTCGGTACTGTAAAAAGTTTTTACAAATGCTTTTTGACTGATACAAAAGAAAGCTTGTAAATGTAGGGAATGCTACCAGATGGGCAGGAGGTAGCAGTGAAGAGGCTTTCGAAGAAATCATGCCAAGGTCTAGAGGAGTTCACTAATGAAGTTCACTTGATTGCCGACGTTCAACACAGTAACCTTGTTAAAATTGTCGCCTGCTGCGTTGAAGAGGAAGAGAAGATATTGATCTACGAGTACATGCCTAACGGAAGCTTGGACACACATCTCTTTGGTCTGTACCCTGTCTCCTTTTTTTTTTTTTTTTTTACAGTAGCTCAGGCAGTTGTTTGTCTCTTCGTTCATGCTGATTAAAGGCATGCATATGCAGTTGGGGATTTTTCTATATCATTGTACGGAGCTTATTTATATTTCATTACGTTGTTCAGATCCATTCAAACGTGCAAAGTTGGACTGGCAAACGCGGTTGAGGATCCTCTCGGGGATCGCTCGGGGGCTTCTTTATCTTCACTGTGGTTCTGGATCGAGAATAATCCACCGGGATCTGAAGGCTAGCAACGTTCTGCTGGATGCTGAGATGAACCCCAAGATTTCAGATTTCGGGATGGCAAAGATTGTGGGCAACCAGTTGGAGGGTGATACAAGGAGAATAGCGGGGACTTTGTAAGTACCACCTGTCTCTCTCGACTTTTTGTCCGGCGATCATGTGGAACTTTGGAATTGGGATCTTATGTTCTTCTTGTTCATGCTCCTATAGTTGCTGATCACACGATATATCCATCTTCTTTCATGTTTGCATGTGGAAAAGTGGGTACATGCCTCCAGAATACGCGAAGAAGGGCGTGTTCTCCGAAAAGACGGACGTGTTCAGTTTCGGAGTGCTAGTGCTTGAGGTTGTCACGGGCAAAAAGAATTCCACTTTCACTGAAAGCCAGAACTCCTTGGACCTATTAGGACATGTAAGTATCACTATTCTATGCTTCTTGGGCTCGATTGTATATATGTTCCTCTTTGTCAATCAACCCATCAGATGAGCCTCCATCTTCATCTGAATACATACGTAGAATTGAGCAATAGACCTTTTATTAGCTACCTTGTTCAGTCAGTTAGCAACAAGAATCTTACTAATGATAATATATGGTCTAAACATTATCACAGAAATGGCTCCCCGTATTTTTCATGTTTCGCTAGTCTTGCACACGGCTTTATAAGGTGTTCTGTAAATGGCAATTGAATACTTTACTTCACGCAATGGAGCAGGCATGGGAGATGTGGAGTGCGAGGAGGGGAATGGAGCTGGTTGATCCGTTATTAGGAGCACAATTCAACAAGGCTGAGGTTGAGAGGTGCATGCATATTGGGCTCCTCTGTGTGCAAGAAGGATCATGTCAACGGCCTAGTATCAACGATATCATCGGCATGCTGCAGAATGCCGATGGATCGCCAGTGCTCCAGCAGCCAAAACGGCCGGCGTCGTACCTCGGTGATGCGCAGCCAACACCCACCTCGTCGTCCAGGCCGATCGATCAGACCTGCTCGGTGAACGACATCACCTTGACGACTGTCGAAGCTAGATGATCATTTCCATCAGTTTTCACCCATTCTCCTGCTGTTGGGCTGGTATAGATAAATGTACTTTAATTAGATGAAATCAGAAAACGTGGATAGAGGTAGTGCATGCCCAAAAATTTGAGTTTTTGTCCTCTCTGAACATATTGTCAAATGCTTTCCGGAGAGCAGATTTGTCTGAAGATACGAATGCATGGTTAGTTTCACAATTTTTTGTTTTCCTTTTTAAAATTTGATTCAGCACAGGGTTTATGGGTTTACTATCTGATTTTATTAATCTGTTTCAGAGTTGGGTTTTCTTTGAGAAAATTAAAATTGGACTCGTAACCCATTCATCATGTAGAAGGCTTCCATTGTGATTCGTTCTTCAGTTTTTTTTGGTAGGTAGTTAATTCTAGTTTCAAGTCCCTAGAGCATCAACCGTACAAAGAGCTGTATCCATTGCTTAACTGGATCAATTCTTCGCTCGCCTTTGTCTTAACAATTGGATCAATTAACTCGATGCAGTGCTCTGCAATGACCCTTGAAAGATCTGTTTGCAGATTCTTGGGCACTGCCCAAGAAATGAAATGAAATAAGTCTATTTTGTCAGATGCAGTGCTCTGCAACGATCTTAAGAAATGATCGTCAGATTAAATGCTTATAGTTTCCTGGAAAACTTTTTACAGAGACAAAATAGAAATTTAAAAAGTAAAAAAATTATAAAGGACATTTATTTTTAACAAATTACCAAAATATCTCTCAACTAAGATAAGGGGCATACATAATTTGCTTGCGCAACCCATTGTAAATACTCTACATGAAATTTTGTGCAAGTGGTCGCAACTTTTAAAGTCTCCTTCCTTCTAATAACGACTTTTTTCCTTTGTTTATTATTTGGAAACCCAAGTCACCCTGGGGGGACTTGCTGTTCATGAATAATTAAAAACTAAGTGTGCATTCAGACGCAAGGCAGAGAGCAACTAGTGGAGGATGTCACTATGATCAATAGACCTAGAGTTACGGACTAATTGGGCGTCTCTCTTAATTGCTCTCCTTCATCAACAAATACGAACAATAAGGATATTGCCAATAGTAGATATATAATATAATGTGATATTTGATTAGTTAGGAGTTTTGAACTGCAGTACTCCTCATTTAAGTAAAAATATTAATTTTTGATTTATTATTAGATTTACATTTAACTATTCTTGGCTTTGGAAATATAGTTGCCATCAGGTTTTGGTTGTCATGCACATCCGACTACATAAAAAGGTTAGATATCATTGCATAAGTTTTGTACTCAAATTTGAGTCTGACTTCGAGATAAATGATGCATTAATACCCAAATACTCACATATCTAATAACTGTATCAATCCATTGGCGTCCTTAACCGAGCTGATATTTTACGCCTGGATACAAATCCATACTTCAGACTAAAATATTGACGTATATTGCAACATGATGATAGCACAAAGCTAAGTTGAGAACTTAAATTAAATGATTTGTTCATGTTTTCTTGTGGGCGCTGATAAATTAAATTAAGTCCATTTAATTTTTATGCTGCACAGGCTGCTTTCTTTTTGTGCTCAAGCTTCTGCCATGGAGGGAACGCACTTTCCCCAGGCCAACCTCTCAAGGATAATGACATCATTACCTCCTCAGGCGGAAACTTTACCCTAGTTTTCTTTCTTCCACGTAGCTCCGGTCCCTCACAGAAACGGTACGTCGGAATATGGGAACGCCGTCATCCCCTTGTATGGGTGGCTAACAGGGACAACCCGGTTCCTGCAGACGACGTCTCCGGTGGCTCTTTGGAGCTCTCCAGCACGGGAGACTTTGTCCTCCTGGATAGGAAAGGAACGATTCTTTGGTCCATGAATTGTTCTTCGACCAACGATTCCTTTGCCGTTCTTGAGGACAAAGGGAACTTGGTTCTGAGAAGCAATTCAAGTGGACAAATGGAAAGATTTCGACAACCCTTCAGATACGTGGCTGCCGGAGATGGAGCTCACCTTCGACCGGCAAAAAAAAAAAAAAGAGTGGCCTCCTCTTCAGGTCATGGAAGAGCGACACCGATCCATCGACTGGGACTTTCGTGTTTGGGGGAGACCAGGAATATCCCCTCCAAGGCATCCTCAGGAATAGGTCGTTGATCCCGGTCTGGCGTCCTGGAATATGGAAGGATCGATCTTTCTCCGGCATACCGGAAATGTCCCAGATCAATGGAGCAACCTCTGGGTTCTTTCTTAATCCCAATTGAGAACGAGATAAGCGTGTCCTTCAGAAGCCCCTCCTCTCTCAACTCTGGGTACTACAGGTTCATTGTCAAACCACAGGCGCAGTTCGCTCTGTACTTCTGGAGCAAAAGCAGCGGAGGGTGGCAAGACTGGTGGGCCGCACCGGTTAACGCATGCGCTCCCTATGGCAGATGCGGTGCGTTTGGTCTGTGCAGCGAGGGGAACGTGAAGAACGAGCCTACCTGCGGCTGCTTCCGTGGGTCTAGCCCACCGGGTCAGGTGGGTGCGCGCGGAAATGTAGCTGAAGTACTGTTTTGCTGCTGTTCTGCTTCCTGTATGGGCCTTTCTTTTGTGGAGACATGAAACCAATGCAAGAGGTATGTATGCTCTCATTAATTTTTTCATTGTTTTACGAAAGCATTGAACCAGATGAGATAGGCAGAGTTGTAAGGGTTGTCCCACGTATGTTTTTGTGTGCTCGCGTGTTCTCTCTTTTCCCAATTTTGAAGTAAGCAGGGATTTCGCTGTGCCCTGAAAAAATGTTCTCTAGACTAAAGTACAAAGGTGAAACTAAGTTATCATTTTAATCTTGATGCAATTAGCAGCCACGAACAATTTGTCTGCTGCAAACAGGATTGGATAAAGTGGAAACGTCCCTGTCTACATGAAAATGATCGAAATGAGTTTCTCAATTTTACTTCATTAAGATCTGTTTGCAGTAGGTCTTTAATCAGAATGTTTAAAAAGATCAGTTTCTAAAAACTATAAGCATTAGATGCATAAAAAAAAGGCAGTGGCAGTTGAATCGGTCTTTGAGCCTTGAGGTTTAAATAATTGATTTAGGTCCAGTTCCGCAGATTTTGCGAAGTCTTTTAAATAAGATTGACCTAATAGGAAGTTGATTTTGTCTACGGTGGCCCAATGTATTACAGTTTTAAGTTGAACAGTTTCGTTGGCACCGAGCGAGGACTACACAGTCAGCCGGAAGAGGAAGAACGATGGAAATGATGGCGGAGAGGCCGCGGAGCCCGTGGCGATGAAGAGGGAGAGGCGCGAACTAGTGATTAGCGATGACACAAATTCCACCGTCCAGGAGAGCGCGTCACTGACTCCGTCTAGCTGGGGAAATTGCTGCATGTACCTCTGTTAACTGTTCCAGCCTCCATAATCTCTACCGTCTAAGTTTCCACGTCTGCTTAGGAGCTTAACAATTGACTGTGTAGGATGAGTTTTCAGAATTTCAGCCTTCCAACATGCTGTTTCAGACCTTGTCATCGGTGTGGAATCATTCTTCTACCTTTGATCATGCTGTTTATACGCCTACTGCAGCCTTTTATTATAGGTGAAAAGCTTTCCGCGCCCTTCCCTCCATCCGTGATCTTCAAGCCCACGATTCAACGATTTCATCTCCGCCGAATCAGAGCCTTCAACAGCCTTCCGAGCACTCCACTTCAGCTCTTCCTGTCCCAACTCATACCATACTGCCATTACAGTGACATCGGTACTCCCGCGAGAAAGTGAGCTTATGATCATCCCTGTTCCTTGTTGGCAGCGATCGACCTTCGCCGACAAAGAATTTGAAGAACGGGACCAAGACATTCATGTGCACAACCCTCAGATGGAACCTTTAGTTTATTTAAAGTATTAGTGCTTATGATAATAATTTATCAATAGCGAAGCAATATAGAGATGTTAAATCATAGTTCATGACGTCGTAGAATTCCATTCAAGTTCGATGAATTAGATGGGATATGGCCATCACATTCTATAAAGATAAAATAAAAGATAAATAGCAAATAATGACAGTCCATGACGGGCATGCTAACTTAAGCATCTTCTATTCACGCGATACCTTTTCGTTGACTTCGACAAATTTGATGCCTCAATCTAATTCATTCCAGGTATATATTTAGCGGTGCTCCGTTTTGGCGCAAGAACCAGATGAATCAATGAGCCAAAGGAGGGAACCGTTGATGCTCTGTGTTTGCGCTGCCCTTCTTTGGCCCTTTCTGTCAAGGTTATGCCATGGAGGGAACACATTATCCCCCGGCCAAGCCCTCAAGGGTAACCACGCCATCACCTCATCAGGAGGGAACTTCACCTTGGGCTTCTTTTCCCTACCTACCAACAACAGCAAAACCACCGGTCCTTCACAAAAACGATACCTCGGAATATGGTACGCAACGATCCCCGAACAGACCGTCGTGTGGGTCGCCAACAGGGACAACCCGGTTCCCGCCGACGACGCCTCCGGCGGATCCTTCGAGTTTGCCGGCGACGGAGACCTCGTCGTCTTGGACGGTAAGGGGAGGGTCCTCTGGTCCACAAACTGTTCGTCGACCAACGACTCCATTACCACCCTTGAGGATAACGGCAATTTGGTTCTCCACACCAATTCCAGTGGAGTCATCAAATGGCAAAGCTTCAGCAGCCCTTCAGATACTATGCTGTCTGGCATGGACATCTCATTCAATATCGAAAAAATGACTGGCCAACTCTGGAGGTCATGGAAGAGCCACACAGATCCATCATCCGGCTCCTTTGCTTTTGGGGTGGACCCAAAAAACGTGTTCCAGTGCGTCCTATGGAATGGGTCGGTCCCGGTCTGGCGTACTGCGCAGTGGACCGGACAGTCCTTCTCAGGCATACCAGAAATGTCTAACAGTTATGGCTGGGCCGGGGGGTTCAGATTCGTCCCTACCCAAAACGGGATAAGGTTTGAGTACAGAGAACCTTCCTTGGCCAGCTTTTGGTACACAAGGTTCGTGGTGAAACCTCAAGGCCAGCTTGCGTTGTACTCGTGGCAGAACGAAACCGGCCGGTGGGTAGAGGACTGGGCCGCGCCAGTGAACGCATGCGCTACCTATGGCAGGTGTGGCCCATCCAGTGTGTGCAGCGAGGGTAGCCTGACTCAGTCTGCTTGCAGTTGCTTGCCTGGGTTCAAGCCCAGCGGGTCGGGTGGGTGCGTGCGGTCGGTCCAGCTTGGGTGCCGTAGAGACAACAGTTCGAGTAATAAGGATGATTTTAAAAAAGTGGCGTCGGTGAAGCCTCCGGATGGGGTACTTTGGTTGGTCCAAGTTGCTGACGGCCTGGACGAGTGCCGAACACTTTGTTCGAAGAATTGCTCGTGTACGGGGCATGCTCTAGATAGCGAAACTCTGTGCATGATGTGGTTCGAAGAGGACTTGGTGGACATGCAGCAGTTAGCGAGTGGAAGGGGCATGGACTTCTATGTTCGTGTGGCACCCGATGTACCGAGCCCATCAAGTAAGAGACTAATTGGTTGGTTCTTTGATTTCAAGGGAAGACAATGGTCCGCCCTTTTACTTACATAGAAACCATTCTTTTTAAGTTTTATCCCGCTAAGAACAACTCTTCGCTGATCATAATGTTCGTGTGGCACATAATGCTCTATGTTGGAAGCGCGGATGCGATTCAGCATGTAAGACTATAACATAATCTGCGACGTATAACATGATGCAAGTTTCTGTTTGGGCATTCTCATGTGCTTTTGTTCAGCGTCACTCACTAAAAACAGCCGAGACTTTAATCTCTGGTCTTTCTGGTTCTTTAATTTCCGGTCATACATTTCAAAGAAAATGAAGAGTAAAGTCTTGAAGGAATCCGTCTTTTATCATGCCTAAGGTCTCCTCACCCTTCTTCCTTTGCTCTTTACAGATAAAGAAGGCGATAAAGAACGCAGGAATATATTGGTCATCGTATTATCATCAGTAGGCTGTTTGGGTGCGATTTTGTGTTTGGTATGCATCTACCTTTTACGGAGACGTCAGACTAACGTAAGAGGTACATTTTCATTTTCAAAGGAATAATGCATGCTTTTAAATCCTGGATCAAATTAACAAGAAAAATTTAAACTAAAATTAATGTATATATATATATATAAATAATTTAATACATTCTCTTAGTATATGAGATAACTATTGCCGTTCGGACTAGGACTGAATGGAGAACTCTTGGAGGACCAGCCGTTTCATGCAAGTACTATCCAAGAAGTAAGAGACTCTGCGTTGCCGTTATTCGATTTGAAGACTATAATGGCCGCAACAGACGATTTTGCCACCACAAATAAGCTTGGAGAAGGTGGCTTTGGGCCAGTTTACAAAGTAATTAGAAAGTCACCTCTCTTTCTCTCATTAACATTGACATGAGGAGAACAATTTTACTGCTGTTTTATTTAATTTACATATGCAGATGTGTATGTAAATGGTAGGACCGTGAAGTTTTGTGGTTGCATGATTCAGGGGCTACTGCCAGGTGGACAGGAAATAGCAGTGAAGAGACTGTCGAAGAGTTCAAGGCAAGGTTTTGAGGAGTTCATGAATGAGGTGGAGGTGATTGCTAAGCTTCAGCACAAAAATTTGGTCAGACTTTTGGGGTGTTGTGTACAAGGGGAAGAGAAAATACTGGTATATGAGTATATGCCCAACAAAAGCTTGGACTTTCTATTGTTTGGTTTGTCTCCCTCTCTCTCTCTCTGTTTCGTTTTCTCTCTTTTTGCTATTTTCCTCCATAGGCAACGTTACTGCTATGCAGTGAAAGCTTCGTTGAAAGATTTGTGGGTACTTATTTCAAGGGCTTATGATATCTCCTGCTACAAGCTAAACAATGAGCCGCACTAATTTTTCTGATCGTGCAGGCCTCAGTTTTGCCGACAAGCAAGGGTTTACTTTCACCTTGCACTACTGCTCTATAATACTATAAACCCAAGAGAAATGACATCTTTTTGTTAGGAGGAAAGGGCATTTTTTAACATAAAATGGACACTTTTATAAGCGTTGATCTTTTTGGTTACTTGAGAGATGCACAAATGTTTAAACATGTATAAAGGACACGCTGACGAAATAGCTAAACTTGTTGACATTAATTTGAGTATTGTTTATCATCACACTTGAAATTATATAGTCCAGCACGCATTTATTAATTAATAAAACACAGACACCTTTTAAAGATTTTTCAGGCATTTAATTTAATTGTTGTGGCTTATAGGCTTCACACGTTTAATTGTTCTTTTCTTTTGAAATCTCTAATAATTAAGACCCAGCGGTTAGCGCACCATTGGATTGGGAGCGTCGATTCCAGATCGTGATGGGGACAGCGAGAGGGCTGCAGTATCTTCATCAGGAATCAAGGTTGAGGGTAGTCCACAGAGACCTCAAAGCCAGCAATATATTGCTTGATGAAAGGATGAATCCTCGCATTTCAGACTTTGGGCTCGCCAGGATCTTTTGGTGGTGGCGGTTAGCAACTGAACATTCTCCCATTACCCAATTCATTAGTTCAAAATTCGACCTACCTTCCCCTAGCGTCTGGCATAGTTCTATCTCTCACCCCTCCCCCTCTCACTTTTGGTCTGGCATGCTTTCCGTCCTTCCTCTTTTCATCCGCCTTGCTGACCTCTCATCGTCCACGTCCCCATCCTGTTCACTTTTTCTTCTTGCTACCTGGCCTCTTTTGGTCCTTCTGTCACGTCACTCCCTCCCCGGTCTCTTTGGTTCCCTGGCCCATCTCCTCGTGCCATTGCTTTTGTTTGGCTTCTTCTGACTGGCCATATCAACACCTTTGACCACCTACAGCGCCTTGGCATCAGTTTGGCTAACCAGTGTCCCCTATGTCTTGTCGCGACTGAGTCTCGGGTCCACCTTTTTACTTCATGCCCTTTTTTCTCTAGTGTCCTTGCTTATACTTGGCCTTCCCTTGTTAGTAGTCTTCCAAACCCACCATCCATTCGTCTTGGGGTCATGTCTGGCGGCCGTGGCTCATTTCAGCTTGGTGGCGCATTTGGGTGGAGCGCAACAACAGGGTCTTCTGGGGCACATTCTCTTCGCCAGATTCTGTTGCTCGTCTTGTGCAAGGGGATGTCCAGTTTGCCACTCGGTTAAAGCGTTGTTGCACGTCTGCGGTTGGGTGACTGTGCCGCTTCGTCTTTCCTCTTCTCTCTTATTCTCTGTACACTGTATTGTATATTTCTTTTCCTGTGTGTGTTTTGGCGGTGTGTTTTTCGCGGATTGTTTTTGTATTTAGGGGACTTCTTGTCCCCAAATTTTGTTATATATTCCCATTTTATCGGCTCTCCCCCTCACCCTCTTTCTCTCCCCTGGTATATGATTAATGATTCCCTTCCAATTCTAACACTACATTTCGTGTGGCTTAATGAGATGCAGCGGTTACATGTCTCCAGAGTATGCCTTGGAAGGTCGCTTCTCAGCAAAATCAGATGTCTTCAGTTTCGGCGTCATCGTGTTGGAGATCTTGAGCGCTCAAAAGATGACGAGTTTCAGGCACAAGGAGCTCTCCCTCAACCTTTTAGGACATGTAACGATCATGAGACCTGTTCTTTATTATAACTAGTTCTCCTCTAGCTACTAGATTCTCTGCTCCTTTTGGTTCTTATTTTTATCTTCCATATTGATGGTGGACTTTATAGGCATGGAAACTATGGAGGGAAGATCGAATAATAGACTTTCTTGATCCCACTTTGGGTGGTATCTGCAATGCGGACCAATTCCTGAGGTGCATAAACGTGGGCCTTCTCTGTGTTCAAGAAGGCACAGCAGATCGACCATCGATGTCCTCCGTGGTTCTAATGTTGAGCAGTGAGCTTGCCAACTTGCCTCAACCAAAGCCACCGGCTTACTCTTTAAGAACGGCTCCTGTGGATTCTGATCTGCCCAGCTTTCCCGACCATGAAGATCCAATCTGTTCAGTGAATGATATCACGGTTTCTAGTATGGAACCTCGTTAGAGTTGGAAGAATTATGACCTGGGAGAAGCCAGCTCAAATTAGAACCAAATTTAATTTACTTCAACGGTCAGTAACTCTAACGCAACTGCAAAAAAATTGTGGACTTACCATGTTAAGTAATGCCGATGTTCTGAATTTTCTTCAAACTGAAAGTAAAGTTTATGTCATGATGTTTTCTGAAATGCACAACTACCAGGTTACTAGTCAGAGACCTGCCTTGGGCGGGCAATTGCTTAACCATAAACAGTACTCGATCATCTTATTTTTGTGAAACAGGTAAACAATCCATGTTTATATTATATTTTCAAATTTCAACACTGACACAGAGAATGAAACGAACGTACACCCTGTGAAGTGAAGTTCACAGTCCTGGTGGATCTCACCATCACATGAGACGCACACGGAAAGAGCAACCCCACTTTGGCATAAGAAAAGTGAAGACATAAAATACAATAAGAAAAGTGAAGACATAAAATACAGTCTTCTCATGACCTTAGTAGCACCAAGAAGAGTTGGAGTACACTAAACATGGACGAAGGTCCAACACCTTCACCGTGGCTGCAATACTGAGATAGTGACATCATTTGTTGAAGAATTTCCGAGCTCATTTTCTACAGGGGTGGAGCCTCCATCAGGAGACCTGGCCTTGTGAGAATAAGCTGGTTTCTTAGGTGAGGCCAGGTTCGCAGAATCATTGCTGAGCATTAGAAAGGCGGAGGACATGGTTGGACGCTCTGCTGCATCTTCTTGGACACAGAGCAGCCCCACATTGACGCACTTCAACACCTGATCCAACTTTTGTGGCGTTCCCAGAGAACGGTCAATAAGTTCCTGAACCTTATCCTCGTTCCATAGCTTCCATGCCTGCATTTTGCCACTCATCCAAGAGACACAAAGTTAGCTTGCCGTTACCAGCAGGAATGCATGATCACATTTATCATCAATGCTTCAGTTACCCACCATCGACATGAGCGAATAAGCGAAGCTCTACATCTACACAAGCAAACCAGTCCTAGATAGATGCTACTGCTGGTAAACAAGCTAGCGAACAACCTGATGCTAAGATAACAAGACATAAAGCCGAAGGTAAAAAGTGTCAAAATGGAAGCCCATCTCGGGTCTTCACCACTTCAAGTATTATGCTTCCCCTGTTACTAATATATATGGGAACTGATTCTCTACACTGGAGTATAATAAATATATTGGTGCATACGATGAAGAGTCACCTTAGTGAGTCTAGATGAACATCTCATGCTCATACACAAGTATCTATAGATTCAAAGAAGAAGAGTGTAAGTTGCCCACGAGCTGAACAAACTGAAAATGTGATCTGCGCTACTGGACCTCACAAGCTCTCGCAATTGTGAGGCAAGTCATGGATAGGGTCCATGACCACCATAGTTGTTTTCCTCCAATCATCATAAAGTTCACACACCCCACACAACTGAACCTTTTAGCTGCAAACTTGCAAGCAATTGCGCCAAAGTTAAAAACTGCACAACTATACATAAGGATTCTACTCGTCAAGTTTCAATGGTTGGAAGCTCACATGACCAAGAAGGTTGAGGGAGTATTCCTCATTGCGGAAGCTTGTCATCTTCAGCCCACTCACGATCTCCAGGACTATGACCCCGAAACTGAAGACATCAGATTTAGTAGAGTAACGTCCCTCCATTGCATATTCTGGTGGCATGTATCCACTGCATTTTCACCACAGACTTGTGTGAACACATTAAAGATTTTGTAATTTTGAAGCATTAGCAAATTGGCTTGCATTCGATGAATAAACTATTAGGAGGCGTTTTCCTTCAAGTCAAACTTCTTCAAAGTTAGTTTCACATGGGTAACTTACCTCTGCTTTGAAGGTGAAAGTAGGTTCCTCTTTCTGCTGGGTGAACTCTTCCCCTCATTTTCAGGGTAGTCAGGACGAAGAGACAAGGTCTGGTGAAGAGTTTCATGTTCCTTTTTTGTTAATGACAAATATTCCTTCCGGGATAATACTATGGAAAAACTCAGTCTGCAGATAGCAGGACTGGAACTTCATCCAGTCCTCAACTTATCGCCCTTCCTACAATTTGTTTACCACCTGTGGTTATTCAAGTGAAAATACTTTTGAGTTGAATTTTACTCATGGAGAAAGCTTTTCCTGCCTTTCGCCCTTGAGTACATGTAGCAGATAACTTAATTTGTTGGTGAGGTGCATCCATTAGTTCAACTAATTTGTAAAAGCGTTCCCTGCATCTAACTGCGCTCTTGAAGTGCATGTAATAGATATCTTAAATGAGGTGCATCGATCAGTTGAATTAATTAGTGTACACACACAGGCCACACACACACACACGCACACACACACACAGCTTACCAGGTCCCTGCAACTTTATTGGTACTGATATGACTCTGTTCATCACCAAAAATCCTGGCAAGACCAAAGTCTGAAATCCTGGGGTTCAGCGCCGAATCCAGCAAAATATTGCTAGTCTTGAGGTCTCTGTGTATCACTTTCAATCTTGATTCTTGGTGGAGGTACTGAAGCCCACGAGCGATGCCCGTCACTATTTCGAAGCGTTTGTTCCAACCCAGTTGCTTGCACAGAATTGGATCTGCACAGGATTTTCAGATACACGGACTAAATGGGACCCCTTGCTTTCACCAATGCGGACAGAAAAGGAAACCTTATGTACAATTCATCAATACCTTTGTTAAGTGAAACATTTTCTTGTCAATAAGTAATCAACTCTAAAGATGGAATATTCAAGCTTTTGGCTTATAGAACAGAAAAATATAATCCAGGAGTTGCATCCTACATTATTGGTAATAGAGATCGCGTGTGCAGCTCAGGCGGAAAGATGCACTCAAAAATAAGAATTGGAACAAGGCGTTCCCAATATCCCTTAATTAAAACTCCATATCCACTAATTCTTTCTCATGAAACTAGACCCAAGTATGTGATCATTATGCTCAAAATTATTGTAAAGGGTCTCCGTTTTGGGTATTTAGTGACTACTTACTATTGAATAAGAATAACTCGGTTTTGACTTCAGGACTTAGCGGCAGTCAGCTTCAATCTACGGAAATATTAAATGCGCAATGGTTTGCAAGAAAGTCAGAAGAGCAAGAGAACTGAGAATGACAAACCGAAAAGAAAATGATCCAAGCTTTTGTTGGGCATGTATTCATAGATCAGAATCCGCTCTTCTCCTTCAGCGCAGCACCCTAGCAGCTGAACCAGATTTACATGCTGAAGCTTTGCTATTAATTTCACTTCATTCGTGAACTCATCAAGACCCTGCTTTGAACCCCTGGACAGCCTCTTGATAGCTACTTCTTGTCCTCCTTGGAGCTCGCCCTTAAACATAACATCAAGCATATTATTTACCTTCATTCCAGTCTAACTTCAAAAGAATGAGAGACAGAGACAGAGAGAGAGAGCGTATACTCTGTAAACAGGGCCAAACCCTCCCTGTCCAAGCTTATTCAATTCTGAAAAGTTGTCGGTTGCTGCCATGATATCTCTCAACCTATAAAATGGCAGGTCTGGGCCTCCGCTTTCTTTCCTTGCTTCTCCATACAGAAGGGAAGCATGCCTCTGCTTTGGTGCACCTGCGCCCATTTCACACCACAGAATTTGATGAGCTTACTAGGACAAAGAATAGGAAGATACATGTAAGAAGGGTCGAAATTCTAGTTTTCATAGTTTGCTCAACCTATCGTGCTATTTCTTTTTTGTAAATAAAAGCAAAAAAATGACAGAAAAAAAAAGTGACTTCTTCGATGCATCAGTAATATCGTGACTTGGAAGTTGGTGAATACTCCTGTAGAAATGGCTGGGGAAGAGGAAGAGCACTAACCTGCATTTTTGCCCTTCGACTTCCAGAAATAGCAAGCTCCGGCTGCAGCAAGAAGAATTACGAGCGAAGTAACCGTAACCACGATTATAACTGATCGTGAGTGTTTCTTTCCTCCACCTGCGTTCAAATAAAATGGCAATCTCCATTATCTCTGTTCTAAATAACTTCAAGGTTCTTTCAGTGTAATTGGGCAATTACAGTTCGGAAACCTCTTAGTTTCCTCCCAAGTAAATATTCTAATTAAATTTTTCATTCCATGCATCAGCGCTTTTGTGGTAATTAATCTACCTGAACAAAAACCTAAAATTCATGCCTGCATCTGTGTTTTTTGTTGTTCAACTAGGAATATTAGACTGTTGGTGTTTTATCTCTACAAGAAATCTTGTCTTGATATTCAAGAAGGCTAGCTAGTTAAAGGATTTTTCTTGGTTCGTATCATGTTTTGGTTACATCTCCACCATGGGAACTTTTGGCCCCATCCCTTGGATTTCTAGGTTTTAGATGCTTACCTAATTCCCACTCATCTAAGATCTATTCAGCCAACAAGTCGAATGATTCCAGAAGCCTGAGAAAGGTTCGGGCCCCTCAGAGGCGGCCAAGCAGTCATGTTAGGGGCCAACTTTATCCCTTTTCATAAAAGCAGGGATTTCTTATCCCGTTTCGAAGAAAGGTGTTATTTGACCTTTCTAATTGGGTCATAGATGGGGTTATTAGTCTTAATTTGGTGGAATTTCAAATTTAAATGAGGGCATTTTTGTCATTTGACTAAGGGACGTGTCTTCGAACAACAAGGTATGCCAATCTTTCAGCCATTAATGCAATATCTCCCTCCGGGCTGTTGGGTGTTCGAAACTGTTTGTGTGCTGCTATGAATATACCCAATTGTTTAGGGCTTTAAGATTTGAATCAAGTTGCAATGGAAGCTCTTGTTCGATGCTTTACAGATCAATGCCTAATGACATTGAGACAAGGTTCCTTAGTCACCATCCCCACGGAGGGACATCGTTATAGATGAGATGGGCTAGGCGATCATCTGTATATGCAACGTGAAAGTAAAATTAACATTTGAAACACCTTCATGTGCATGCAGTTTGTTTGTTCAAGCAGGCCATGTATTTGTTACCTGAGCTTCCGGGACTAATCGGGACCCGAACAAGTGCACTATGCACTGCGGTACCACCAGTAGTTTCTTTCACGAGGTTCAGCAGATCGCCTTTCCATGTGGAACACGTACCATCTTGATAAGAATAAGCTGTGCAGGAGCAGTTTCCCAAGCAAGCCAATCGGCAACCCTCAGCACCTCCGCTGATCGTCGCACTATCCGAGTGATTACTAGAACTTTTAACAGAGAACGAAATGAACCCATCACCTTCACACTGCAATCCGTTCTTCCTTGTGCATCCTCCGGACCAAACATTCAATTCCCATTCTTGAGCAGATGCAGGGTTGAACCCATCCAAGCACTCGCAGATGTTCTGGTCAAGCTGATTGTTGCAAACTCCGAATGGTCCGCACAGAGCATAGATGTCACACTGATCTATGGGCTGAGTCCAGAAAGTGCTCCAGGTTTCTGTCGCTTTGTGCCACGTTTCTTGCTTGATCTGCCCATTGACATGTATCTTAGTCTTTGCCAGCATCGTGCTGTCATGGAACATGTAGGTGTAATAGCTGCCATCGTTGGTCTTGACAAAGCTGGAGTTGTAGAGGTAGCTGACGGCTCTCAATTCAGGTATCCCAGTAAAGAACTGGCCATTCCAAACCCCTGTGGTCCAGTATGCGTAGGTGTTATTCCAGTACAACGGGAGCTCGAGCTGTCCGTCTGGATTAATTTTCTGCGAGTAAAGACCAGAAGAAGGGTCGTCTTTGCTCTTCCATGAGGTGATCGCTATGTCTTGCTTGGTGACATTGTTTCTTCCCAGTCTTCCACCAGGCAAAAATGTGTCGGTGGGATGATCGAAACTCTCCCAGAAGGCAGCAGCGCCGGAAGAATTTCCGTCCCTCAGAACAAGATTGCCATTGTCATGAAGAATAGCCGCTCTTGCGGCAGGGTGAGATGATGGAGTTGGTGTCGAGTTTGTGGACCAGATCAGGAAGCCAGATTTGGTCTGAATGACCAAGTTGCTGCCGTCTTCTGAGATCTTCAACTCTGCTGTGTTGTTTTGGAGAGGCATGTCTCTGTTGGCTACCCACACCACGTTGTCGTCCTTGACGTCTTTGTACCAGATGCCTATATAGTATCTGGCTGGACTGCCACGAGAGAAGTAGCCCAATTCAAACATCCCACATTTAGAGGTGATTGTTTGACTACCCGTTATAGAATGGCCTGCAGAGATGGTATCTCCGGAAAGACATGGATGTAACTGCACGAATATGAGGCAGAAGATCATCAACAACAAGTAAGGCCGGAAGAAAATTCTGGGACGATGCGGCTGCAGCAAAGCCTTGACACTCTCTGTGCACTCCATAGCAGCAGACAAAAGCTTTGAGGAAGGCAGGCAGGAGAAATAGAGAATGAGAGGATCACATGAAACTAGCAACCCAATTTAGTTGCAGCAACGCCTTAGTTTCTGCTTTATATGCCACATAACCAACCAAGCAGATCGGTTCTTCCTTAATGGCCGCCAAGGCCTGCTGCTGCTAATGCCAGCTTGTTCCCACTAAGAGCATGGTCCCAAACCGATCAGCTTGCTATTAATCGTGTCCCTATCTTCGGCCAATTGGTTATGGGATCTCCAAACATTTCCTAACATGAATCAAGAGATCTAATACGCTCAGAAACCAGGCCAAGTGAAACAACAATCTCTGAGTGAATATCTTGAACCAAGCTAAGGTTACAGGGAGCCTGTTGCAAGGGCGTGGTGAAATTGATCAAACTCATGCGCAGAGGACCATTAATAGTCTGTTAAACGCAGCTTATGATTGGGGACCTGGGGGATATTGGTAATATAGTGATCCTACATGTAAAAGCAATTTTAAATTTCATGGGCGATCTAGACGGAGGCGGACACTGAATCATAGAGTGAAACTAAAGAAAGTTGATGTATGCTCTTTCTTCTTTTCCTGGTGTGTCCCTCTCATCATAAATCCCCGTCCCCAGCTTACCTCATCGATCATCAGTCATCGGTCCCCTTTTCCTCCTCCTCTCTCTCTCCATTGTAGTTTTCATTGTCATGATTTTTTCCATCCATCATGATCTCCAATTTTATCTGCATAGACATCAATATTACTTCCATGCATTTAAGCTACTATGCTGATCATTTGGCTTATTGTTTTCACTTCATTTGCTTTCAAACTGGGCTGCAGCTCGGGAAGTCCAAATTCACCCGCGGTGATTCTATATATAAGGGTGGATTGAACGATCTCTTTGATGAAGAAGTTAGAGACTTTTTAGCCATCTGCAAGCCATCATTGATGCTTAAATACTTTTCAACAACCTTGTTGCTATGATATCTATCAGGCTGAAGAAACATAAAAATCACAATGGGCGTGTTTCATATAGCCTCAGGTTCATGATCTGAGCTTGTTCTGAAATCTATTTATGTAGGGTCCAAAAGGAGCTGAAACCCCTTTTTTACAGGGTCCACATAGTAAACAAACACCAAATTTTAGATACTTAAAAAAAAAGAATGAGGAGTTGAAATGCTCAATATAAGGCCAAGACCTCATACTTGAAGTCTGATGGGAAGGTTCTGTTGCTATATATTTTTTTTCTTTTTTTATAGTTCATTTTATTCAATATAGATAGGGGGGCGCATCCCCAGCAAGCTGCTACTGCAAGGTCTGATGGGAAGGGGTGTTTGTTTATGTCAGGACTCACATCGCCTCAGACCTCATATGTGAGACCTCATATGTGAGTAAAAAACTGCTCTAAGAGAAGAAATTTAATGTGGTTTTTCACCATAAAAGGCCATTATTGGTCCTGTCTTTCAAGTGATTGGTATTTCCTAGGGTTTCTTTTACGGCCGAGACTTCACTACTTAACTCTCCTCTGCCGATGGTCTCACATCTGTAGGACTTTCCGTCCACGGCTCCCAGCATCTCCCCCGACAGCCTTCGCCCCATCGGTGATTGCTGCATTTGGCGGAGCATACAAAGATTTACAATCAGCATTACAGACTATAGTTTCTTGATTTCTGCAATATCTTCAACTGTTCCCTTAGATTCATGGTGACCTTCATTGTCGTTCACAATTATTTTCCCTTCTTCTTGTTTGTATAAACTCTAACAGCCTTTTGTTAACTTATATGAAATATATAAGCTAGACATTTAAATTGAGAATTTTCTTCCTGTATAAAATTGAATCATGTTTCGCACGTCTTGCAATAACCGAATGATGATATCTTTTTTTTTTAATGGCATATATGACATAAAATCCCGTTAAATCAGAATTTTATTAATAGAAAATAAGAAAATGAAAAAACAAAAACAAATGCGACGTAAGAGTCAATGAACCACCAACTAATTCCACGTCGCCTATCTACTGTTCTCAACGTGTGAATCACGAATTGGAAACGACTATGTCCACATTAATTGAGCTGCTGCTATCCAATATCCATTGCCCTGTATGATTAAATGCTTAATTTGTCTTGTGCAAGCGAAAGTTCTTATATGATATGATCGATTTATAATATTTCACTTCCCCTGATTTCCTTTCTCCTTTATTATGAATGCAACTTCGACCTAATTTTTTTTTTTTTTTAAGATGGGAGACTTATCCATGCATGTACATGCGAAACTTCAGGTCCCTCTCACATGTTTTAATTGCCTTAAAGGAAGTTGTTGGTGGAGTAAGGCCAAGTTGCAACTAGCGGGATTCCTTTAAGACGGACCTGCTATGGTCCTATGGAGGTCCAATTAAGGCTGGACAGTCGGTGGGCCATCCTGACCTGACTCTTCGATCAGTATGACCAGCCGCATAGTTTCAACTTAGCTGCTCCCTGTCATATCCAGTGATCGATTGGTTTTAAAAGACATACTTATTATAACGCTACATTTTAAAAAAAGTAGCTTTGTATTTAAGATTGTTTGTGAAAGATTTTGAATGTCCTGGTGCACGAATAGCGCCAGTGGACATCTTCCCTGCCGCTAAAGAAGCACTCAAGACCCAGCCCCTTGGTTTTCATATGGGGTTCCGCTGCTGGGCAGCTCAAAGTTTTTGCTGTTAAACGTGAGAACTAGAAGGTTGATTTTAGCGTTATATTCACTTACTTTTTCTTGCTAAGTAAATTCTAAAAATATTCCTACATGGTTATTCTCCAAAAAACATGTGAAACAGCATATTTGAAGGCGTCGAGTCCGATATCAACCGTGAAATAAGTGAGATGCATAATATTTGACTGACGATTTTCCTTAGCTGGTGCAAAAGTAACCAAAATATTCTTTTATGAAGAAAAGTATGCAGAATTTCTTCACCTTGCCATCCAACTAGCCTATGTAATGGAGTGGACATCCCCATGTACTGATCAACCCTAGTCAAAGGCAAGTCAAGAAATCAATTCTGATGCTATCTTTTTACTAGCTAGAGTGGTAATTACAATGGGGTTTTTCTCGAAAATAGTACAGCAAGCTTTAAAAAAATAAGCAAAAATATGGTAACATTTTAGAAAACTTAAAAATTTTGAGAATTAGAAAAAAATAAAATATATGAGAAAGTAATAAGACAACATCAAAAAATAAATAAATAAGTAACAAATAAAAATTAGAAAATAAAACCAAAAAGTTGCCATAAAAAATGTGAAAAAAAGGTTAAAAAGAAAAACACCTTTTGTTGGTTTTTGGCATTTTTTATCGTTTATTGACTGATCTATTTTTCGCATTTTTAATGCATCTTTTTTTTCAAAGAAAAAAAAGCTCAGGATTACGGTTGCTGTTACTTAGGGGCTGTACAACGAGTCGAGTCAACTCGAGCTCGACTCGTTTTTTACACGAGTCAAGCTCAAACTTAAATATAAGCTCGAGTATGTTAACGATGAGTCAAGCTCAAGCTTAAATATAAGCTCGAGTATGTTAACGAGTCGAGTTCGAGTTTAACTCAACTTGGCTCGATTTAATATTATTTTTTATTTTATGTTTTTAATTTTTCCTTCCTTTTTCTGTTTCCCGCTTAATTTCATTTTTTGTTTTAAGTTTTTTAATTATCCTTTCTTTTTTTTTTCCACTCTTCACCCCCACCACGTTTCGCTTTTTCCTTCCTTTTTCTCTTTTTTTCACAACCGGATTCCCCCTCCCCATAACGCCATCCTCTTGTGGCCTCTTCCCCATGTCATACTCCACATCGTCCTTGATGCAGCGAAAAGGAAGGCTGCAAGTTCCACAAGTCATTGATGGAACCAAAAGGAACGCCACGGCTACAGCGTGCACAACACACGCTTTTGACTTACCGAGCATAAGCGAGCCGTCGAGTCGAGCTCAAGTTTGAAGTCTGTCACTCGAGTCGAGCTTGAGCTGAAGGTGCAAAGCTCGTGTCGAACTCGAGCTGACTAAATATCAGTCGAGCCGAGCTCGAGCTCGACTCGGCTCGTGTGCAGCCCCTGTTGCTTTGCTAGTGATCTATTTGCCGTTATCTACATACATTATTACACCTTGTTCTTAGTGCAATAAAAATTGTTTAACTAAATGCACCGTGCATGTCTCACCTACTTGTACCTGAATTAAACCCACATCATTTTATCTTTGTGGGCGACCTCGCTAGGGTGGCAACGCCATTCTCTCTCTCAACTACGCTGTCCACCAGGGGCGGAGGGAGGGGGGGCTGGCCTAGGCCATGGCCCCACCCTAACAAATGAAAAAAAGAAAATTTTATTGTAAAAATTGATTTTTTTTTTTTACTTATATGTATTTTTTAAATGTAACTTGAGTTTGACCCTACCCAAATCCAACCTATAAAACCCAGTCCCCATTTGACCCGCCCTTGCAACAAATCCTGGCTCCGCCACTGTCTGTGACACCATATTTCAAGGGTGAGCGAGAGATTAATATGTACTTACATGAAAATTAGTTAATTTGTCAAGTAACTTCACAAACTACAGATGCAATAATCCTTTAAATACGACTATTGCAGACATAGGAGAAGATTAATTAATAGAATTTAACTTTAAATGCGTTGAAATGCCCAAAGCCCAAGGTCAATCTCCAAGTGGAAAAATTCAAAGCATATACAACCCTTGACCGATAAGGTGGGGCTAAATCGTTCCGCCAACCGTTTTGCCATTACTACGCCACCTTCGCCCATTGAATCTCTCTTTAGTTATCAATTGGCATGTTCCTTTCATGTCAATTAATTATAAATTGACTCATTCTCATTGTTTAAGGCTCATATTTAAGGCCGGCTGCCGCTGTGGTGTGCGGCTGCCGTGGAAGGTTGATTCTACCTGATGCTCACCCTAGTACTCAACCATTTTATGGGGTGTTTCTTTCTCTTTGTTCTTGTATTTAAGAGATTTTTTATCTTCAAATTTTGTTACGCATTTCTATTTTATCGGTTCTTTCTCTTTTTTGTTTTCTTACATTGACCAGTTTAAAATTGAGGACTTTTTCAACTTAAGATCGATCAAAGTGAAAGGCTATAGTCGATCGTCAGACTAAGGAAACTGCATTTTTGAGATCGCTAGATGCGGTAGGAGATATTCTCCATGCAACATGCAAGAAAAATAAAAATAAAATCAAATTTGAATTTGTACCATCATGCGCAGGAAGCAGGTGACGTTACCTGATTTTCGGGAACTTGCAACCAGGACAAGTATGCTGTCTCCAGTACTATCAGTGCTTCCTTTCACGAGATTCAGCACATCTCCTTCCCATGTGTGGAACGTACCATCTCGGTAAGAATAAGCTGTGCAGGAGCAGTCGGTCATGCAAGCCAATCCACAGCTCTCACCCGTTCCGCCCGTCGCGTTACTACTGGAAGGGTCAGAAGAACGTTTAATGGATGTCTTAGTAAAATGATCACCTTCACACTGCAATCTGTTCTTCCTCCTGCACCCACCGGACCAAGCGTTTGATTCCCATTCTTGGGCTGATGCAGGTTCGAAACCGTCCAAGCACTCACACAAATGCGTGTTCTCCTTAAGCTGGTTATTGCAGGCTCCGAATGCTCCACAAACAGCATAGACATCACACTGATCTATGGGCCGCGTCCAGAAAACGTTCCAGCTCTCAGTCGGTTTGTTCCACGTTGCTTGCTTGATCTGCCCATTGACATCTATCGTAGTCCTTGTCAGCCACACATGTTAAAACAAAGGCTTTACATGAAAAGGCTGAAGGTCACGGTGGAAAATCTCTTCTTAAAAATAAACAAAAAAGAGAAAGAATTCAAAATTCAAGAGTTACTATGTTTATCTAAATAAAAAACCATCATTACTGGACCTCCGCTGTAACTCAAAAAATGTATCAATAAAGAACTCTTTCCTTGGAGAGAGAGAGAGAGAGAGAGAGAGAGAGAGTATTCTCTGGATGTAAAGTGAGTTTAGCAAAATCGCGTTAATTGTTTGTGAGCTCCTTTACCTTGTACATTTGTTTATTTATTTTCATGGTATCAAAGCTATCTTTGATCCATCATAATGTCGATCATGGCTGGTGCAAATTCAACCTAATCTGGCTCAGTCGTAGCTCTACCCCTAATCCAAGAACTCATTGGAATGCATTTTCCAACCTAGTTTCTGGCAGATTGAATAAAAAACATTTTTTGTTATGGTGCTCCTAGATCACCAATGTGATAAAAAGATAAGCCTTACTTACTAAGGTACGTTAATGGTTCTATTGATTCTCTACCTGAATATCTTGATGATGCTCAATCCGAAGTGTGATATGCTCATGGCTGATTACTTGAATCAAGTTAAGTTTCTGCATGACTCATTAGCTATTGTCAATCATGTGTCTTCTTATTTAGATCTGGTTCTTTATACCCTTAATGGATTATCTAGTGAATAAGAATCATTTATCACCAAAGTTACCACCTTCAAGCAATTACCAAGTTTTTCTAAAATCTTTGATATGCTGGTTACTCAAAAGAATGGTCTTAGCATTTTTGCGTCACCATCAAACACTAACAGTGACTCCCATGTTGTAGCCTTTGTCACCCAACGTAGGCGAGGCCGAGGCAGCTTCAACTATGCAAGAGATGCAGGTGGTGGTGGCGATGGTGTGAATGGTGGCCATAGTCATAATAATTATAATAATAACAGTGGCTATAGTGGGCGTAGAAACAATGCATGCTCCTTTCATGTCAACTCATTCTCATTGAACGACCTTCATATTTAAGGCTCCCATGCAACTCGACTTGTATGCAGCAAGATGTAGAAGCTCGGCCCCTTTCATTATCTCGGATCATATTGGGGCCGATTATATATAAACATACAAGTTGACTTTCCACCAGGATGTTCTCAAGGTGTTGCGGAAACATAGAAGCCCACGAGCATTGTCACTGCACTCCAGTAAATAACATTTCTGAAAAAACTCTGTAGTAGAGAGAGCTAACACATTACACATTGGAAAGGTCTATGCTTTTAGAAGCTCAATAGTTGTTGGATGGATAAAATTTAAAGATTCATCGCTGAAAAGATGATAAATCATTGTTTAAACCATTATAAACTGTCGCAAGTTGACACTCTCTGTCAAAATCTATCTATCTAATTGGATTTTTCTCTGTGCAGAGAACCTGGTCGCTTTGGCTTTGTGCAGTTTGTGGAACTTTTTTATGCTTCAGAAGCGCAATCTCGTATAAATGGCAAGATATTTTGTGGATGTGAGTTAACTGTTGTCATGGTTGGAGAGACTCGCAAATGGCCTGAAGAAATGAGAACCACAGCACGAGTGACTGACGCATTCATGCTGTCCTATGTGTGTAAATTAACAATTTCTCTCTCTCCTCCCTTCTCTCTTTGTGGACGAGTTTATGCTATGCTATCAACAATAGTTTGAATTTTGAAACTATTTTGTATTTATCATTAAAAGATCTCCGAATGATATGATTAGGCACATAATGCGACATAAATTTTAAATATCACCAAAAAATAAATGTCACTTGTCTTATTCTGGAGAAACAGACACACACACACATATATGTAATTGTCATAGTTTACATCCTACGGAATTTTTATGAATCGTTTGTCAAGTTTTTGCAAGAAAATTATTAGATAACTCGCGATATCTTTGTTTACCTTTCAATCCTTAAATTTTTTTTTTTTTTATATATAATTTTTCCCCTTTTTGTCTCTTAATATTTGTGCGTGTTCTCACTTCTCAGCTTTCAATTTCACAAAATACTTTGTGTTTCAGAGTTTCAGGATATGATGGTTGGAGGCCAACTTATGATTGTAATGCTCTTTATCTAGTTTGGTATCTGAAGAAACTTTCTATTCCTTTTAGTTTTGGGAAATGATGCACTTGGTTCAGTCATCAATTTTCTTCAGTTGGTTCTTCTTTGATAGGTCACATGTGCTCTGTATCATTTGAGAGAATGGGGTGAACACCCCATTGACGTAACAAGGTCGCCCACAAAGAGAGAATGAGCTGGTTTCAAAGCTCATCGACATTTGAATTTCTTCTACGCATTGTATTTTTATTTCTTTTTTCTTTGAGCCCACAAAAAGGAAATATCAAAGTCTTTTGCTTTTCTGTAAAAACTTTTCTCTGGCGGATCTTATTAAGGCCTCACACTGATCGCCTAAGACTTCATGTATGGGTAAAAAACTGCCCTAAGAGAGGAAATTTATTGTGGTTTTCACCATAGAAGGCCACTATTGGTCCTGTCTTTCAACTTTCAAGTGATTGCTATTTCCTAAGGTTTCTTTTACTGCCGAGACTTCAGTATTCAACCCACCTCTGCCGATGGTCTCACGTCTGTAGGACTTTCCACCGGTAGCATTCGACGTCCACGGCACCCAGCATCTTCCCCGACAACCTTGGCCCCGTCGGTGATTGCTGCATTTGGTGGAGCATACAAAGATTTATAATTATCATTTCAGACTATAGTTCCTTGATTTGTGCAAATATCTGCAACTGTTCCTTGATTTATTGTCGTGATACTTGATCAGTCACATGCAGTGATTTCAAATAATAAGTCTCAAAATTTTCTGTTCGTTTTGATTCATTTTGTACTCCAAGAGTCTTAAGATCGGTTTAGAAGATTTTGAAAACAAGTTTTAACTTTTAACCCCAACAACTAAAAACTAAGAAACCGATCGGATTTTTATTAAAATCGCCGTTGCCTGCGCTGGGCGTGTTCTTCCTCTTTTCTGGTAGCAATTCATGAGTTTTGATGCAAAATATTGTGGGTTTCCACCTGGATAAAGTTGAGGCTTGTTCTTGGAAAAACATTTTAGGATTAGGTTTGGAATGATTTTAAATCTATAATCGACAAAAAAACAACAGCAATCAACTAGATTTTGGGGCAAAACAGAACACTGTTACCACCGTCGATTTTTTCTGAAAATCCCGGGAAAAACTTAAAATTTCCAGCATTATATCAGTCAATTTTTGGTTGGCTTATCTCTGTTTAGGTATATCCAGTGTTTTAGAACAAAGCTTCGTGAGATTTTGCGTTGATTTCGTCCAAAAATTTTGTTTTCTACGACACCCCCTCTCTGCATCGAGCAAGGGAGGTGACATCCCAACCCTCGGTGATGGAGGGGCAACGACATCCCGACCCTTCGCCAGGCGAGTGTCGACGGACGGCAGCCATCTCCGATGATGATTTTTATTTCTTTTATCCTTATGTTGAAAAGATTATTCACAATTATTTTCTCTTCTTTTTGTTTTTATAGACTGTAACAGTAACAGCCTTTTGTTAACTCATATTTAATAAATAAGCTAGACATTTAAATTGAGAATTTTTTTCTTGTATAAAGCTGAATCAGGTTTCGCACTATAACATTTCTTGCAAATAAATTTGTTGACTTAGTTTTCTTGTTAAGTAAATTATAAAAATATTCCTATATGGTTATTCTCCTAACAGCATATTTGAAGACGTCGAATCGGATACTGATACGGGCCCAGCCTAGAAGCCCGTCGAGACATTTGGCACACCGCAGGATCCGCCCTACCAGATACCGGCGGTGGAATACGTGAGATGCATAATATTTGACTGACGATTTTCTTTAGTTAGCGCAAAAGTAACCAAGATATTCTTTTATGAAGAAAAGTATGCAGAATTTCTTCACCGTGCCATCCAACTAGCCTATTTAATGGTCATGTGACTCGTCCAGCCATTATTCTCCTTCTAAACTGACATACCGATCCAACCTAATGGTCTCTTGCCCGGACAAGGGTTGTATATCCTTTGAATTTTGCCACTTGGAGAGTTTGTCAGAGATTTAACTTGCGCTTTGAGCATCTCCAGGCATTTAAAGTTAAATTCTATTGATTAATCTTCTCCTATGTCTGCAATAGTCGTATTTAAAGGATTGTTGCATCTGTAGTTTGGGATAGTTTGGGAAGTTACTTGACAAATTAACTAATTTGCATATAAGTACATATTAATCTCTCGCTCACCCAATTCAGCAAGAGAATAAAGTAATGGAGAGCATAGTTGAGAGAGAGAATGGGGTTGCCACCCTAACAAGGTCGCCCACAGAGAGAGAATGAGCATATTCCAGTCGCTAATTACCCGATCCGCTCACCTAATATCTGTTCAACAAAGTTGAATAAGTCCCAAAGCCCGACAAAGGCCACATTTGTTGCAACATGCCGAGATTTTCTGGCTTTAATAATATTTAACTTATTAAGTTTAGGCAACGCACGGTTTGCATTATACAACCCAAATAAATCGACTGATAGCTACCAAGTTTGAGTCTTGCTAAATATTTCATCTTTAATTGGATTTGGTTCCTGTACCACCTATTCCTTCTACTCTCCCTCTCTCTTGGGAACTATATCTAGATGGCCAGTCAATATGTAGGGCCAGTACTGAAGAATTTTTGGCACAACTCTTTAAACTTTTTTGTGCTATTGCACAACTCTTTATCACCTTTCGCTCTTTGTTTTTCTTATAAACAGGGATCGATATATATACACACGGAAGATTGAGAGTTGGTTTGACTGATAAGGTGGAGCTAAATCTTTCCGCCAACAGTTTTGCCATTACTACGCCACCTTCGCTCATTGAATGTCTCTTCTAATTATAAATTGGCATGTTCCTTTCATGTCAATAATTATCAATTCACTCACTCTCATCGTGTAAGGCTCATATTTAAGGCCCGCGGGCCGCTGTGGGGCTTCCGTGTAAGGCTCATATTTAAGGCCCGCTGGCCGCTGTGGGGCTTCCGTGGAGGTTTGATTGTAAACGAACTTCCATCTCTCTTTATTTATTCCTTTCCTAGCTGATGCCTCAACCGTTTCACTTCATCACCGGGGTCTCTCTCTCTCTCTCTCTCTCTCTCTCTGACTGATAACGGCTCTACCAGATACATTGACCAGTTTAAAATTTAGGCCTTTTCCAACTTAAGATCAAAGTGAAAGCCTATAGTCGATCGTCAGACTAAGGAAACTGCATTTTTGAGATCGTTAGAGGCGGTAGGAGATATTCTCTATGCAACACGCAAGAAAAATAAAAATAAAGTCAAATTTGAATTTGTACCATCTTGCGCAGGAAGCAGGGGACGTTACCTGATTTTCCGGAACTTGCAACCAAGACAAATATGCTGTCTGCAGTACCATCAGTGTTTCCTTTCACGAGATTCAGCACATCTCCTTTCCATCATTCGATGTGTGGAAGACGTACCATCTCGGTAAGAATAAGCTGTGCAGGAGCAGTCGGTCATGCAAGCCAATGGTTAGAAGCACGACAGCTTCGTAAAATGATCACCTTCACACTGCAATCTGTTCTTTCCACCGGTCCAAGCATTTGATTCCCATTCTTGGGCTGATGCAGGTTCCAAACCGTCCAAGCACTCACACATCTGCATGTTCTGATTAGGCTCGTTATTACAGACTCAGAATGTTCCACAAACAGCATAGATATCATTTGTTGTGAGGGTTGCGACCAGAAAACTTTCCAGATCTCAGTCGGTTTGTTCCACGTTGCTGGGTTGATCTGCCCATTGACATCTATCTTCGTCCTTGTCAGCGGCACAAGTTAAAACAAAGGCTTTACATGAGACGAATGGAATGAAGATCACGGCTGAAAATCTCCTCTAAAATCAAGCAATCTTTTGAAGATAAACAAAAAAGAGAAAGAATTCAAAATTCAAGAGTTGCCATGTTTATCTAAATCAAGAACCATCATTACTGGACCCCTGCTGTAACTCAAAAGATGTATCAATAAAGAACTCTCTCATTGGAGAGAGAGAGAGAGATTTCTCTTTTTCATGGATGTAGGCTGAGTTTAGCAGAACCACGTTAATTGTTTGTGAGCTCCTTTACCTTTACATTTGTTTATTTGTTTTTATAGTATTAGAGCTATCTTTAGTCCATCATCGTGTTGATCATGGCAAATTCAACCTTGGCTTAACCGTGGCTCCTGCCCGCAATACAGGAACTCATTGGAATGCATTTTTCAACATAGTTGTTGTCAGATTGAACAAAAAACATTATTTGTTATGGTGCTCTAAGATCACCAGTGTTATGAAAAGTCAAGCCTTACTTACTAAGGTACGCTAATGGTTCTTTTGATGCTCCCCCTGAATATCTTGATGCTGCTCAATCCAAAGTATGATACATGGGAACATGGAGACCAATATAAACATACAACTTGACTTTTCACATATTGTTTCATTTGCTTTTTTTTTTTACTATAATATTTTGTAGCCGATTTTTTGCCGGTTCGGTCGCATTGCCATCACAAGAATTAGTGGTTAACGCAATCGACTCTCTGTGCCTAAATTGTGATATTCTGAAAAGGTTGATTAACTTTTATCAAGTCATAAGTTATATGATCAGCATTTCCAATCTACTAGTTTAGTTTTGCTGCTTGTAAGAAAACAATATTTTCAGTGGGAGAAGATCATGCATGCACCAATTCATCTAGATCAACTCTGACCATCAAAAGCATAATCATCTCATCAGTTAGAGTAGTGTCCTAATTTTGGTTTATTATGCACTGCATAATCAGTAGGAGGATACATGTATATAGGCATATCATTAGGAGGATACATGTATATATACACGTTAGCGTAATAAATTTTCAGCAAATTAACCCGCCCGCTTCCACTTATTACCTTCTTTTATCCCGTTTGTGTGGCTTTAAGTGGTGACGTAAAAATGGGTTTGATATAGCCCTGGATCTGCCCATTTCAATCGAATACATTGTTAATTGATTCCATGCGCCTATTAATGCAGAGACGTCCACATGTATCATATGCTTACTTCTTAAAAAATATATATATATAAAAGTTAAATTGTGCTAAATATTGCTTCGTTTAATTTGTGGACCTGATATATAATATTTAATTAGTTCTAAAATTATTTTTACTTTTTCATATGTTATTTTTAAATGTTTTTGTTAACATGATCTCCGCTGTCGATTCAGCTTGAGGTTCGAGGAGTGCACGGCTAAGAACAAGTCATCACTTACGGTAGCAACTCGCATCTGTACTTTTTCAAATAGTTGTAATTTATCAACTTTTAAAACATTCTTCTTCTGCATATGATGATATGTTTTTCACATCAGAGCCAAAATTATAACTCTTGTCCCGATTATTTTCACTTTACTACTGAACATTAAATAAGAAGAGGAAAGATGAACGCAGTACACATTGGAAAAGTCTATGCTCTAGAAGCTCCATAGTTGTTGGATGGATAAAATTTAAGGATTCATCACTGAAAAGATCATAAATCATTGTTTAAACCATCATAAACTGTCGCAAGTTGACTCTCTCTCTCTCTGTCACTATCTATCTATCTATTTAATTGGATTTTTCTCTGTGCAAAGAACCTGGTGGCCTTGGCTTTGTGCAGTTTGTGGATCCTTTTCATGCTTCAGAAGCGCAATATCATAAGAATGGCCAGATATTTTGTGGACGTGGGTTAACTGTTGTTATTGCTGCAAAGACTCGCAAATGGCTTGAAGAAATGACAACCATAGCACGAGTAATGTATTCTTGCTGTTCTTTGTGTGTAAATTAACGATCTCTTTCTCTCCTTCCTTCTCTCTTTGTGCATGAGTTTATGCTATGCTATCAACAATAGTTTGAATTTCGACACTATCACGGTTTTATCATTAAAAGATCTCCAATGATATGATTAGGCAAATAATGCAGTATGATCAAATTTGAAATATCACCAAAAAATAAATGTCACTCGTCTTATTATGGAGAAAACACACACACACACATACGTAACTGTTGTATTTTACATGTAAGGAATTTTTATGAATCGTTTGCCAAATTTTTGCGCTCGCGATTTCATTGTTTACCTGTCAATCATTTTAAAAAGTTTATTTTATATAATTCGTTTTCCCTTTTTTGTCTCTTAATATTTTACATATTGGAAAAAATTACTATTTTGCCATGATTCTTCAATTTCACAAATTACTTCGTGTTTCAGAATAGTTTCAGGATATGATGGTTGAAGGCCAAGTTATGATGGTAATGCTCTTTACCTAATATGGTATCTGGAGAAAGTTTCTGATTGCTTTTGGGAAATTATGCACTTCGTTCAGTCATCAATTTTCTTCAGTTGGTTCTTCTTGGATAAGTTACATGTGCTCTAGTATCATTGGAGAGAATGGGGTTGCCACCCTATTGACGTAACAAGGTCGCCCACAAACAGAAAATGAGCTGGTTTCAAAGCTTATCGACATTTGAATTTCCTAAACATGTTGTATTTCTACTTTTTTGCTTCTTAGAGCCCACAAAAAGGGAAAAAAGAAGTCTTAACTTATTAAAGCCTTTTGTTTTCTGTAAAAACTTTGCTCTGATTAGAAAGTACGTTTCCATGGCCATAAACCTGCTACCATCACCATCAGATGTGCCCTTCCACACCAGGAAAGTTTAGGCAAATAAAGTACGTAAGTCAATCTCATGACCCACAAATATCAGGCCTCACACACCATTTCAACAAGAAGCTTCGAAGTAAACTATACAAGAACAAAGGAACCGATCCCTCTGTTGGAAAAACGTAAGGTGGACCCTCAATATAACTTAGATCCAAACTCAAATTTATGCGGAGAAGAACTGACAGAGTCTCGACGTTCAAAGTGAAACTCAATAACTTTGGCAGAGTATACTTAATAACAACACCAACGAAATTCACAAAATGAACTTGCTATTTTCAATAATAAAATATTACATGAACACCAAGAGTCTAAGAAAGACTCACCACACTAGCTCATGTAATGAGCTACCCCACTTACACACCTTGCTACACTCGTACCACCCAAGCAGCTCACAATGCACCACCCAAGCAGCTCACGAAGTGAGCACAGCCACTCAAGACACTCTTTTTTTTTTTCACACACACTCAAGCTCACCAAGTGAACAAGTCACTTTCATGCTCAACCCCCATGCCCTCCATCCCTATTTGTAGGGAGGAGAAGTCGGTGGTGGAAGGATCCACCGATTTCTTCATTTTTCTTTTTTTTAATTATTTTTTACTTCTTGTAATGACTACATTTAGCCACCGACTTAAGCACCGACTTTTAAAGAAAAGCTTCCACCAACTTAAGAGAGGAGGCTCCGTTGCCTCATGAGTCTTTTGGACTCTCCCCAAGAGTCGGTGGGAGAGTCGGTGATGACTCTCTACAATCTCCCCCTCATTACCGACTCCCGACTCATGACTCTTAACATTCTTCAAACTTGGTAAATGTTTGTATTGACAAGTCTTTGGTATGAGTTCTAGGGTCTCGTTACGCTCCAATGTCTTCTTTTCATCTTCAATTGTTGCTTGTCATTCTTCAACATCTTTTGCTTCTTCAAAAGAAGTTGGCTCGATCTCCTCCATGATCTCACAGACTGCATCTACATACTTGGGATTTGGTTTTGGTATTCTAGTTATCTTCTTAATGTTATGGGTGCTTCTTCTGGCTCCTCAAATTGTGATGGTCTTTCTTCTTCTGCACTTCTTTGCTGAATTGGACTGACTCCAGTTCTCCATGGATCTGCTCTTTCTTCTCGTCTTAGACTCTGTTCAGGCATTTGAACTTGTTTATCTGAGCGTCTTGCTTCTATGTCTTCAGGCTCAGGTTCGCCTTGATTCATCTCAAATTGAATTTTGTTTCGAACATCTTTCTCAAAAACTGGAGAGTCTGGAAGTGTCTTCTTTTCTTCAGACCACCACGATGATGCTTCATCGAAGATGACGTCGCGAGAAACATAAACTCGTCCTGTGCTAGGATTAGCACATCTCTATCCCTTTCGATATGGATCATATCCAACAAAGACACACCTCTGCGCCTTTTTGTCAAACTTAGTCTTGTGTTGCTCAGACATAACAAACACAACCAAATACTCGAAAATAACTCACAGATGGCTTCTTTTTATAAAGCATTTCATATGGAGACTTAAAATTAAATCTCGGCATTGGTAGTCGATTAATTACGTGTACAGCGGTGCTGACACACTCGGCCCAAAATCTTGGTGGCATGTTCTTTGCATGCATCATACTTCAACATGTTTCTGCTATATGACGATTCTTCCGTTCTGCCACTCCATTTTGTTTGGCGTATAGGCACAAGTAAATTGTTTTCAAATGCCATGTTGCCTCAGGTATGCCATAAACATGTCAGATGTATATTCGCCACCATTATCGGTTCGTAGACACCGAATTTTATGCCCAAGTTCTTTTCTCACCATCTGGTGAAACTCTTTGAATTTTTCTAGTGCTTCAGACTTTTCTTTCATAAAATAGACCCAAGTATATCTCGAAAAATCATCAATAAAAGTGATAAAATACCACTTACCTCCAACTGATGGGTCTGGTACTTTACCGAATACGTCTGAATGCACAAGCTCGAATGGTGCTTTAGCTCTATATTTTGATTCTTTGTATGGCATCATGTGCACTTTTTCATACTGACATCCTGGGCATACTTTGTCTGTACGTACCTCAAGCTTGGGCAGGCCAATCAACTGCCCCTTGTTAGACATCTCCCGAAGTTTGTTGTATCCAACATGAGCGAGTCTCTCATGCCAGATGTCTGCAGTGTCATGCTTCTTTACTTTGTCAATATATGCTGTTTCTGCTGACAAGACATATATTGACTCAACTTTCCTTCCTTCAAACATGGGAGTCCCTTGAATATCTTCATTTCTATAAACTTTCACATTATTTGGGCCGAACACAACATAGTGCCCTAAAGCTGTTAGTTGTGGCACAGACAACAAATTTTTTGTCATTCCTAGAACATGATAGACATTCCGTAAAATCCTGTCTTTGCCAAAATTGACTGCAACCTCCGCTTCTCCAATATGCGCCACTGGGAGCTTTGTGTTGTTAGCAGTAACAACAACTCTATTTCCATCATATTCTTTCATGCTTACAAACTTGCTCTCATCGCCAGTCATATGGTTTGAGCATCCAGAATCAATTATCCAGTCATTTTGATAATTGATCTTCTCTTCTTTTTCTTTTACTGGTTTTGTATGGGCAGAATTGCATCTTTCTTGTTTAATATCCTCTTTAACCTCCATTGAGTACAAAAACGAATTTTTATGTATAGTCTCATTGGCTCCCCCATTTTGCTTATTCGTCGTGACTGTATTTCCTTCATTTCTTCTGACTCTGCAGTCACGAGCAAAATGACCCAGCCTTCCACATCTAAAACATTTCATCTTTGGTCTCCACTGCTGTGTAGTTTCTCTTGTTTTCTTTTCTATATTTTTTTCTTTCTTTTCGGCAATATTCCTACTTGGAGACCTCATGACTGGCTTTGCTGGCCAACGTGATCTCTGACCTTTACTAAACAAAGCTTCCTCATTATTTCTTTTAAGAGAAAGCCCAGCCATCTGCTTCGCTAATGTTTCTTGATTGATCAAGAGATTTTCTAACTCCAACAAAGTTGGTTTGAACTGGCCAGCCTTGAACACCAATTATGAAACTGCCAAAGTCTGGACAAAGTCCACGAATAAGGGTTCTCCGCATACGGGCCTCACTAATCTTAGACTCAGGGTCAATTTGAGAAATTTCCCTACAGATATTTTTAACTTTCATAAAATATTCTGCTATCGACATACTTCCCTGAGTTAATGTAGCTAGATCATTTTGTAGGCGGGCATCATTAGCTCGAGAAAATAGGGTTGCAAAAGCATCCCACACTTCTTTAGGAGTCGTAGCATCTCGTATATGCTCTAATAAATCCTTCTCAATTGATACTTTAATTGCAAATAGAGTTTTCCCTGCCTTGATCATCCATTTCTTTTTAGCTTCTTCATAGACAAGAATATTAGTGTCAGATCTCAATACTATCTCTCATAATTTCTGTCCTAGAAAATACGACTCCATACAAGATTTCCAATAACCATAATTGCTATTGTTATGTTTCTCAATATTGTTTAATGCAACCGCTAATGCCGCCATAATTTCAGGATATAACTATTCCAATAAATCGGCCCTCAGACAGAACCCCGCTCTGATACCACTTGTTGGAAAAACGTAAGGTGAACCCTCAATATAACTTAGATCCAAACTCAAATTTATGCGGAGAAGAACTGACAGAGTCTCGACGTTCAAAGTGATACTCAAACTTTGGCAGAGTATACTTAATAACAACAAAAATTCACAAAATGAACTTGCTATTTTCAATAATAAAATATTACATGAATACCAAGAGTCTAAGAAAGACTCACCTCACTAACTCATGTAATAAGCTACCCCACTTACACCTTGCTGCACTCGTACCACCTAAGACTCACCTCACTAACTCATGAATACCGATTTCTTCATTTTTCTTTTTTTTAATTATTTTTTATTTCTTGTAATGATTACATTTAGCCACCGACTTTTAAAGAAAAGCTTCCACCGAGAGGAGGCTTCGTTGCCTCGTGAGTCTTCTGGACTCTCCCCAAGACTCGGTGGGAGCGTCGGTGATGACTCTCTACACCCTCACCGTGGTTGCAATCCAGAGATTGTGCTATCATCTGTTGAAGAATTACCATGCTCAATTTCTACAAAAGTGGGACCTCCATCTGGAGACCTGGCCTTGCGAGAATAGGCTGGTTGCCTAGGTGAAGCCAGGTTAGCAGAATCACTGCCGAGCATGAGAACAACGGAGGACATAGTTGGACGCTCTACTGCATCTTCTTGGACACACAGCAACCCCACATTGATGCACCTCAACACCTGACCCAACTTGTGTGTCGTCCCCAGCGAATGGTCAAGTAATTCCTCAATCTTATCTTCGTTCCATAGCTTCCATGCCTGCATTGTGTCACCCATCCAAGATCACAAAGTTAGCTTGCAGGTTACCAGTATTAATGCATAATCACATTGTCAACAAGGCTTCAGTTAGCTGCGATCGGCATGATAAAATAAGCAGAAGTTCTACACGTACACAAGGAAGCAGTGCTAGATTAGACGTTACTGCTGGTAAACAACTACCTGATACTAAGACAACAAAATGAAAAGCTATATCCGGCCTTCACCGGTTCAACTGTCTTGCTTCCCGTGATACTACCTGCTTTCCAACTGCGGTGGCATGTCTTTTCCGATAAACATGGGAACTGATTCTGTAAGATCGAGTAAAAAAAATGTATTGGGTGCATCTGATGAAGGGTCACCTCAGGCTTTATGTACACCTCATGCTCATATACAGGTACGTATATCTATAAGTTTGAAGAACCACATGCTCAGCTTGCTTCCTGAATAGGCCAGCCATGAATTTTAGTTGCCAATGAGCTAAACAAGCCAAAAAGGTGACATGATTTTAGTGTAGCTCACAAAGGTCTCCGTTTCAAGCTAAATAAACCTAGAGCAACAGCAAGCCACTTTACAGGCACACACCATCTGAAGTCAACCATGGATATGGTCGATGACCACCATACTTGCTCTACCCCAGTCGTCGAAATGTTCAGACTCACCCCACCCTTTAGAACAGATTTCTTCTAAACTTGCAATGCAATTGCACAACCACTGCACAACTGTGACTCAGAGTTGTACTTCTCAAATTTCCATTTGAAAATTTTAACCATATCAAGAAATGTTCAAAAAACCTGAAAATCCACTTATGTCTTTGTGGCATTGATGGTTAAACAGGGTTTTGCAAAGAGTGAAAGTTCGCCAATTTAAATTTTTTGAATTGTCATAGGTTAAAAAATCTTGTTGAAATGTCTATGTGGATCCATTTAAGAGTCGATTAATTTATAGGTATCAAATCATGAAAATCACATCCAACAGTTCAATGTAAACGCTTGCAAAGTGGAGGCCCCTGTTTGGTGAAGAGGGTGATTGGAAGCTCACATGCCCAAGAAGGTTGAGGGAGTACTCCTCGTTGCGGAAGCTTGTCATCTTCAGTCCACTCACGACCTCCAGGATTATGACTCCGAAACTGAAGACATCGGATTTGGTGGAGTAGTGCCCCTCCATTGCATATTCTGGTGGCATGTATCCGCTGCATTTTCATCACAAATTTGTGTGAATCCATTTCAGATTTTATAGTATTGAAGATGTTTTCAGACGGCTTGCTTTTTCATAAACCATCAAGAAGCTTTTTGTTTCCAGTCAGACTTCTTCAAGATGGGTTTTGCCTTGATTATTTATTTTAGATTTGAGGGTGAAAGTACATTCCTCTTTTTGAGGGATCAATTTTTTCCCTCATTTAATGGGAACAAAGGGACATGGTTTTCTGAGTGAAGATTCAGGGACTGGAACTTTTTTTTGTTATGACAAATCCCTGCATATTCAGGGACTGGAACTTGATCCCAAGTCTTGACACCCTCATTACCATCTGCTCACCACAGGTGCCGGTTCAAGTGAAAATTTCATGATTGGGAGCCTGGTATAACTAAAAGACGAGATGAAATTTACCCCAAGTACAAGCTTTTTCTCCATTTATGCACGCCCTAGAAGCAGTTGTAATGGATTTCTCAATTTGTTGGTACATTCATAAGTTCAATTAACCAGTGTACCATAGAGAGAGAAAGAGAGAGAGGCTCACCAGGTCCCTGCAATTTTCATGGTACTGATATGGCTCTGTTCGTCACAAAAAATCCTGGCAAGACCAAAGTCTGAAATCCTGGGGTTCATCGCCGCATCCAGTAAAATGTTGCTAGTCTTGAGATCTCTGTGTATAATTTTCAGTCTCGACTCTTGGTGGAGGTATTGAAGCCCTCGAGCGATGCCCATCACTATGTCGAAGCGTTTCTCCCAACCCAGTTGCTTGCTCAGAATTGGATCTGCACATGATTTTAAGAAGAAGACACTAAATGGGTGTCAATAACTAATCAAATATGAATGTGAGATATTGGGTTTATATGTCAGAAAAATATAATCCTAGAATTGCTTCCTACATTCTCGGTTGTGGAGAACGCCTTGCCAAGATCAGCCTGAAAGATGCACTTGAAAATATGAATCATAATAAGGGATTCCCGCAACTATGACTAGAGGTTAGTAAAGGTTGTCTAAATCATAAGGGATTCCACCATCATGAGTTCTAAATTTTGCCTAATTAAGACTTCATATCTACCAATGCTTTCACGTGAAATGAGAACGGAAATATTAAATGCGCAAAATAGTTTGCAAGAAAGTCAGAAAGCAAGAGAAGGGAGAAAGACAAACCGAAAAGGAAATGGTCCAGGCTTTTGTTGGGCATGTATTCATAGATCAGAATCCGCTCTTCTCCTTCAGCGCAGCATCCTACCAGCTGAACCAGATTTGTATGCTGAAGCTTTGCTATTAGCTTCAGCTCATTCATGAACTCATCGAGACCTTGCTTTGAAACCCTGGACAGCCTCTTGATAGCTACTTCTTGTCCTCCTCGGAGCTCGCCCTTAAACATAAAATACAAGCATATTTACTTACCTTTCATTCCAGTCCATCTTTGAAAGAATGAAAGGGTATCCAATCTGCTGAAGGCCACAGAAAGTTGCAAATATGAAGCGACGCTTAAGCTTTTTACATTTGCAACAATGATGTGTTTCGAATAGAAGCTGGTCATGCACAGGCTTTGTTAATTCGCATGGTAATGTGCACCAAAAATGCCAAAACTCTTGCACGCATGAGATCCGGCTCATTTGCAGCGACATTTTATAGCAGTATACAAGGCACACAGCTACGGGCAACATCAATTTAAGAGCCAAAACAAAAATGTAGATGGATTGAATCCAGATCCATATGAGGGAGTAAGAAAAGAGAGAGAGAGAGAGAGTACTCTGTAAACAGGGCCAAAGCCTCCCTGTCCAATCTTATTCGCTGCAGAAAAGTTGTTCGTTGCTGCCATGATATCCCTTAACCTATAAAACGGCAGGTCGGTGCCTGCGCTTTCTTTTTGTGCTTCTTCAAGAAGAACTCCCGCGGAGGCAACTCCCTGCTTTCGTGCACCTGTGCCCATTTCGCATCACAGAATTCGTCGAGGTTAATAGGAGAAAGCACAAGAAAATACATGCAAAAATGATCGACATTAATACAGTCTTCATGGTTTGTTCTACTTATCGTGCTATTTATTCTTTAAAAAAAAAGCAAATAAAATATATATATGCCTGAAATTACTGGCGTGGAATATTATAGATATCTTTTTCATTAACACGAGTCTTTTGCATATGCGCATAAAGCAAAAAACAAACCTGCAGGTTTTTTAGCCTTGGACTTGCAGAAATAACATGCTCCCGCAGCAGCAAATATAATTAGTAGGGAAGTAACAGCAACCGTAACCGTGATTATAAGTGATGGTGAATGTTTCTTTCCTCCACCTGCATGCCAACAAACAAGACAGCATAGTTAAACAAGGCGCATTTTTTAAAAAAAAATGCATTAAAAATGCGGAAAAGAAATCACTCGAATAAAACGATAAAAAAATACTAAAAAACAAACAAAAAGTGTTTTTCCTTTTTTTTTCTTTTTAAGCTTTCGTGGCAACTTTTTGGGTTTCATTTTCTAATTCTTATTTGTTACTTATTTATTTTTTTAAAGTTGTCTTATTACTTTCTTATTTATTTTATCTTTTTCTAATTTTTAAAATTTTCTAAAATTTTACTATATTTTTTCCATTTTTTCTAACTGTATTATTTTGCGAGAAAACCTCCATTGTAAAAAACGCGAAAACCATATTTTTGTGACTTCCATTATCCCTGTTTATAATTACTTATGCTTGATTTGAAGAATATTGGAAGTTCAAATCATAGAGCACTGGTGGGGCGCTTCTGCCCTTCTCTCTCTCTTTCTCTCTGTGGATCTGAAAAGCCCACGATCTGCAGAACATCAATCTTCACTCTTCAACCTCCCGCGCATAACAGCAACTGTCCAGGGCCAGTTATTGCTGAATGCCTGATTGAGATGGAAACGCTTCACAGCAATCGGGTGTTACAATGTAGCCAAACCTCCGTGATGAATATTGCGTGATGAGTTCTCATTACAATTTACAATTCGTCATTATCTTTTGTCTCTTTATATTTCAGTTTTGGGAGATCAATAATACAAAACCTTTATAATGAGATTCGGTTGCTTCACAAAATCACTCAATCTTGTGGACGGTGTTCTGTTTATGAACTTTTGATCAAAGAATTTCATTGCGTTATAAATACATTTTTATGATGGTGTTTTGTCACGGTTATGATGGTGTTTTGTCACGGTAGAGCTCGTTTAAACGAGCTCCAAATGAGCTCGACGAGTAGAGAAGAATCCGAGTTAAGATAGAAATTTTGGAGTTAAAAAATACGGTAGCTTACGACCAAGACGATCTCGAGCCTCTCCTGTTCAGCTGCAGGTTTTTTTCAGTGGAGCCGAACTCGAGCCTTTTTTGTTGAGCTCTATTGGAGTTCGAGCGAAGCTCGACTCGAGGTCAAGGTTTTTTCAGCCTCATCTCGTCTCAACTCTTGTTCACCTGGTACCATTTGCACAAGTCCTTTACTACCACCACCCCGATAAAGGTGAAGCTGGAACATGAAAAGGTTATTTGGAAATGGGGTAGATTCATGAACACTTAATTTTAATGAAAAGGTTATTTGCAATGGGGTAGATTGAACACTTAATTTTACAATAAGCTTTATTAGCTTAGTGGTAAGTTTAGGAAAAGCTTGCAGAATGTTTCAAACTACCAAACAATAACGAAAAGAACATGCCACCAACCATGGTCATCGGACCACTTATGTCCATTTAATGTAGTTTTTCAAAGTGCCAAACAAGAACGAAAAGAACATGCCACCAACCATTGTCAGTGTGTCACGTATATATATAGCTTGGCATGGTCCTTCCATGTCAATTCGTTACCAATTCACGCTCATATTTAAGGCCGGCTGACCGCTGTGGTCTTCCGTGGAGGTTGATTGTAAACGAACTTCGATCTTTGTATATTTTAACCCTTTCCTATCTGATTAACACCACCCTAAATCAAGAGTACTCAACCCTTTCACTTCACCCCCGGGCCCCGGAGTCTCTCTTCGATCGTTAGATGCGGTCGTTGATCTCCACGCAACATGCTTGAAAAATAAAAATAAAATGAAATTTGAAATGGTACCATCATGTGCATGAAGCAGGTGAAGTTTACCTGATTTTCCAGAATTTGCAATTTTTCCAGAATTTGCAACCCGGACAAATATGCTGTCTGCAGTACTATCATTATTTCCCTGCACGAGATTCGGCACATCTCCTTTCCATGTTAAACACGTACCAAGTCGATAAGAATAAGCTGTGCAGGAGCAGTCGGTCATGCAAGCCAATGCACAACTCTCACCCGTTCCGCCCGTCGCGTTACTACTGGAAGGGTCAGAAGAACGTTTAATTGATATCTTAGTAAAATGATCACCTTCACACTGCAGTCCGTTCTTCCTCCTGCACCCACCGGACCAAGCGTTTGATTCCCATTCTTTAGCTGATGCAGGTTCGAAACCGTCCAAGCACTCACAGAAATGCATCTTCTCCTTAGGCTGGTTATTGCAGACTCCGAATGCTCCACAAGCAGCATAGACATCACACTGATCTAAGGGCCGCGACCAGAAAACGTACCAGCTCTCCGTCGGTTTGTACCACGTTGCTTGCTTGATCTGCCCATTGACATCTATCTTAATCTTTCTCAGTGACCAAGTGTTGTGGAGCGAGTAAGTGAAATAGCTCATGTTGTCGTTGACGATAAAACTGGCGTTAAAGCGGCTGCTGGGGATTCTCATCTCCGGCATCCCAGTAAAAATCTGTCCATCCCAAACCCCTGTAGTCCAGTACTCGTGGGTGTTATTCCAGTACAACGGCAGCTCGAGGCTTCCGTTTGGATTAATCTTTAGAGAGAAAAGACCAGAAGAAGGGTCGTCTTTGCTTTTCCATGAGGTGATCGCTATGTATTGCTTGGTGACTTTGTTCACTCCCACTCGTCCGCCGGGCAGGAAAGTATCGGTGGGATGGTCGAAACTTTCCCATACAACAGCGGCGTGGGAAGAATTTCCATCTATCAGAGCAAGATTGCCATTGTTCTGAAGAACAGCAACTCTTGCTGCACGGTGAGATGATGGAGTTGGTGTCGAGTTTGTCGACCAGATCAGGGAGCCAGATTTGGTCTGAATGACCAAGCTGCTACCATCTTCTGAGATCTTCAATTCCGCTATGTTGTTTTGGAGAGGCGTGTCTCTGTTGGCCACCCACACCACGTTATCATCCGTGACGTTCCTGTACCATATGCCTATATAGTATCTGGCTGGACTGCCACGAGAGAAGTAGCCCAGTTCAAACATCCCACCTTTAGAGGTGATTGTTTGATTTCCCGTTATAGAATGGCCTGCAGAGATGGTGTCTCCTGAAAGACATGGATGAAACTGCAGGAATATGAAGCAGAAGACCAACAAGAAAGGCCGAAATAAAATCCTCCAGCCATGCGGCTGCAGCAAAAGCTCGACACCCTCCAAACTCTCCATAGCAGCAGACAAAAGCTCTGAGGAAGCCACGCAGGAGAAGTAGATGAATAAGCGGATGAAATGGAACTAAAATAATCGCAATGTTATTGCACCAACGCCATCATGCTTTATAAGCGGATGAAATGGAACTAAAATAATCGCAATGTTATTGCACCAACGCCATCATGCTTTATCACCACACCAAGTAGGTTGCGTCTGTATCTTTGATGACTAGTAAGGTAGACCAAGTCTTGATGAAGAATATACTGTTGGTACTCGCAGTTCCCAACACCATGACTCCAAGGTCAGTATCTGTTGGTCAATGGTCAGTCTTATGTTCGTCAATGGTCAGTCTGTTGACCACTTATATATATATATATATATATATATATATATATATATATATATATATATATATATATATATATATATATATATATATATATATATATATATACTTTTCATGTCAACCACTTGGTTCTTCGTAATCGTTTAAGCACCACCAGTTTTTGGAGCTCCATCACCAAAGCATTTGTTATATACTTTTCAAACGAACATCGACCGCTCAGGGATGAGAACGAGTTCAGCGCTCGAGAGTTATTGTCAATCCTTTGACAGCACCTTTCACATGCCACCACGTTGGCATGTCGGAGGGGCTTTATTATCTTTTTTACAAAAATATAGAGCGCATTTTTGTCACCACCTTCGCCCATTTAAGTTCCCTCGCTTGGAGGCAGCTTGGCAAGTTCCTTTCACGTCAACTCATTCTCAACGTCTATATTTATGGCCCGCGCTATGAGGCTTTCGAAGAGTTTGATCAAAAATGACTTTGGGTAGGCGTTTCGTTTTCAATGTAAGGAGCTTTTTGTAATGCAAAAGAAAGACAGCCGAAAAAAAGCCGCAAACTAAAGCACCAAACCTCAGTTAAAGCTTTGGCATTCAATCCAATTGGCGATTATAAATGAACCTCGATCTCTGTGTATTTAATCATTTCCTATCTTACTCCCAACCTTGTTCAAGAGCACTCAGCCGTTTCTATTCGCAATAGGAGAAAGAACAATCACCTGGAAATGAAGGTGACTATGAAATATAAGACTTCTTGCTTGTGAACTATGCAAATATTTATTAGAAAAAATGAAAAATCACTTTAACCATCAAACGCAATTGAAAATACCAGTTGCAGATTATGTCTCCACAAGCAACAGCCTTTCTTATCTACACATACGGTGGAACTCAGATATTCTTGCATAAAACTTAAAATATAAGATTTTACATTTCCTGCAATAACGATTCGATGAAATCTCTCTGCTTTAGTGGCATAAGACCCCAAGATTCAGAATGTGTCCACTGTTTTCCATTTTTATAAATAAAAAGAAGAATAAATTAATGAACTGTCGACTGACCACTGCTCAAAGGCTGATGAATCCTATTTTTATCCTAATTCTCATTGAGTGTCAGCCACCTTTACATTATATCTCTTGAGACCAGGAAACAGCTCTTGAGGTGGGAGACTTAAATTATTCACGTTGCTGTAATTATCTGCCAAACTTTATGACCCTCTCACATTTTTTAATTGCATTAAAAAGGGTTGGTGAAGTAGGATCAAGTTGGGACTGCCTCACACACAGGCTGCCATGTTTCGACTGACACAGTCTCCCCGGTCCCGACTCCTACCATTTTAGTCGGGTTCGATGCAACTTTTATTGCGGTTCAATGTTGGGTACAGTGATCTTTCTGAACATGTCACAAGCAAAATAAATTGGAGAAAGAGAAAGGTGACATAGTCAAAGATCCATCATCCTATCATCGACTTGCTGGACGTTTAATTTATCTTGCTAGAACCTAGCTAGATACACTTCATGCCATCCAGATTTTAAGTCAACTCATGAATCAGCCAAGGCTACCTCGTTCGGACGTCGCTCATAGAGTACTTCGTTATTTAAAGGTGACACCGGAGCATAGAGCATTGTTGCCGTCGTTTAGCAAGATCGATCCTGTTGAGCATCGTGATTCAGATTGAGCATCATGCCCAATTTTGTAGAGATCAAAAAGCAGATGTTGTGCGTCTAACAACAAAAGGAACATACCATGGAAATCCAAACTATGCAATATTTGTTAGAAAATAAATTTGACTTCTTGCTTGTGAACTATGCAATATTTGTTAGGAAAGAAATTGCTTAATGACTTTTACCATCAAACGCAATTGAAAATGCAAGTCCAGATTATATCTTCACAAGCGACAGCCTTTCTTAAATATGGAACATAATTGAATAAGCTATCTACACGTACGGTGGAACTCAGATATTTTCTGGTATAAAACATTAATACTTACATTTCCTGCAATAACGAATCGATGAAACCTCTCTGTTTTAGTGGCATAAAACCCCAAGATTCAGAATGTGTCCACTGTTTTCCATTTTTATAAATAAAAAAAAAAAGTATAAATTAATGAACTTCTAGGATCAGCATTTCCAATTACTAGTTTTTCTGTTTATAAGAAAACAAGATTTTCAGCGGGAGAAGATCATTCATGCACCGATTCCTAATGGTCCGTCCATATATACACATATTCTCCTAATTTTGGATTAGTATGCACTGCATAATCAATAGGAGGATATATGTATATAGGCATATCATTAGGATGATACATGTATATATACACGTTAGCGTAATAAATTTTCAGCAAATTAACCCGCCCGCTTCCATTTTCACTTCCACATATTACATTCTTTTATCCCACTTGTGTGGCTTTAAGTGATGGCGTAAAAATGGGTTTGATATAGCCTTGGATCTGCCCATTTCAATCGAGTACGTTGTTAATTCATTCCATTCACCTATCAATGCAGAGAGGTCCACATGTCTCATATGCTTACTTCTCTTTTTTTTAAAAAAAAAAACGTTAAATTGTGCTAAATATTGTTTCATTTAATTTGTGGACTCGATATATATAATATTTAATTATTCCTAAAATTATTTTGACTTTTTCATATATTATTATTATTTTTTTTTAACATGATCTCCGCTGTCCATTCGGCTTGAGGTTCCAGGAGCGATGTCGGCTCTTCGCCACCTGGGGCGGTAGTACGTCCCAAGGGTTGGGCTGTTCGCCCATTATAATCTACTGCTCATTATTGCTCTCATTTTCTCTCCCTTAATGTGCAAACTCAAATATTCTCCTCCAGTCTCTAAATTTAACAAACTTTGGATAAGATAAAGCTTTGGTAAGTCCGTCTGCAACCTGATCGTTAGTGTTGCAATAGCTGACTGAGATTATTCCATTCGCAATAACTTCACAAATAAAGTGGTGCTTGAGTTCAATGTGTTTCGTCCTCTCATGTAGGCTGCTTTGCCATAGAAATAGTAGCCTTACTGTCGCAAAAAATTTCAGTTGATTGAGTTTGCCGAATCTGCATATCTTCAATGATATGCCTCATCCAAATAGCTTGACAAGTTGCAGCAATTGCAGCCATATATTCTAATTCGAAAGATGAAAGTGCTATAGAATTTTGCGTTTTTGAACTCCAAGACAACGCATCGGATCCAAGCGAATCCAAGAGCCAAAACATACCCGCTTGTACCTTTCTTGTCCTCCATCGAACTTGCCCAATCACTATTATAAAAACCTTACAATTTAAAATTAGAAACTAAATGCCAAAATTTAAGGTTCCTTGAATATATCAGAATATTCTTCTTGCAACTCCAATATGTTGATCAGTTGGATTATGCATAATTTTGGAAACCAATCCAATGACAAACATAATGTCAGGCTGTGTATGAGTTAAATATATTAAGCTGCCCACAATGCTCCAAAAAATATGACTCCTTTGCTTTGTCTGTTTCATTATCAATTTTAAGCTTCTCTCATATTGGAGTAAAATTGTTATTGCAGTAATCAAAGTAAAATTTCTTCAACAAACCCATAATTAGTCTGCTCATCTAAAGACCCAAAAAACAATGCATCATACCCAAATCTGACATCTCAAACTCCTTCATACAAAGAATGAAGATCAATGACAATTGTCCATCTATTAGAAAGCGCAGTCAGCTTGCGAGTGTCAATCTGATTTGCTTTGCTCGTGACATTGCAAGACCCGTTCCGATAAGGGCAAACCCCTGATGATGCTTTGAAGTCAGGTCCTTCCTTTTCCCCAAACTTCTTTCCCACCTGCCCCACTTTGCTCGTTGGCTGCAGGGTGGACGATTTCAAAAGGGACTCCTCACGGCTAAGAACAACTCATCACTTGGGGTAGCAACTCACATCTGTACTTTTTCAAATAATTGTAATTTATCAACTTTGAAAACATTTTTCTTCTGCATATGATGATATGCTTTTCACATCAGAGCAAAAATTAAAAAACTGTCGTCCCGATTATTTTTCACTTTACTACTGAACATTAAATAAGAAGAGGAGAGATGAACACATTATGCTTTAGGAAGCTCAGTAGTTGTTGGATGGATAAAATTTAAAGATTAATCTTTGAAAAGATCATAAATCATCGTTTAAACCGTCTTATTATGGAGAAAACACACACACATATACGTAACTGTTGTAGTTTACATTTAAGGAATTTTTATGAATCGTTTGTCAAATTTTTGAAAGAAAATCACGATTTCTTTGTTAAACTGTCAATCTTTTGAAAAAAAGTTTTTTTTTTTATCGATAATTGGTTTTCCCTTTCTTGTCTCTTAGTATTTTACATATTCGCAAAAATTACTGTTTTGGCATGATTCTTTAAATTGGCGGCTGTAGCTGCGTTTGAGTCCAGTGTGCTCTCAGTTTCACAGCTTTCAATTTCGCAAATTACTTTGTGCTTCAGAGGAGTTTCAGGATATGAAGGTTGGAGGCCAACTTATGATGATAATGCTCTTTATCAAGTTTGGTATCTGAAGAAACTTTCTGATTGCTTTTAGTTTGGGAAACGATGCAGTTGGTTCAGTCATCAAATTTCTTCAGTTGGTTCTTCTTTGATAGGTCACATGTGCTCTGTATCATTTGAGAGAATGGGGTCGCCACCCCATTGACGTAACAAGGTCGCCCACAAAGGGAGGATGAGCTGGTTTCAAAGCTCATCGAGATTTGAGTTTCTTCTTCATGTTGTATTTCTATTTTTTGCTTCTTTGAGGCTACAACGAGGAAAAAGGAAGTCTTAAACTATTTATCTTGTGTAGCCCTCACTATCAATGTCTTTATGCAATTTATGCACAACAATCAAACAACGCATTATTTCATTTCCTTCTTTACATTTTTCGTAAATTTATGGTTTGGGTTTAATTCAGGTACAAGTAGATGCGACATACACGGTGAATTTTAGTTAAACAAATTTTCTTGCACTACAAACAACATAATAGCAAAATTTTATCCCTCCATTCGTCAATCTTACCTTCGTTCCATAGCTTCCATCCCTCCATTGTGTCACTCATCCAAGATCCCAAAGTTAGCGTGCAGGTTACCAGTATTAATGCATAATACAAAGTTCAATTAAAGAGTTAGGCAAGATCACAAAATTCATGCTAATTAAAGAGGTGATATATATATATATATATATATATATATATATATATATATATATATATATATATATATATATATATATATATATATATATATATATATATATGTTCTAAAATGCCTGAAATTACTGGCGGGAAAATATAGTATAGATATTTTTTTCACTAACATGATGTCATTTGGATATGCGCATACAGCAAAAAAACAAATCTGCAGCATTTTTAACCTTGGACTTTGCAGAAATAAGATGCTCCGGCAGCAGCAAATAGTAACAGCAACCGTAACCGTGATTTTAACTGATGGTGAGTGTTTCTTTCCTCCACCTGCATGCCATGAAACAAGACAGCATCGTTACAAATGGCGCATTTTTTAAAGTAAAAAGTGCATTAAAAATGCGAAAAATAAACCAGTCCAATAAAACGATAAAAAAATACCAAAAACCAACAAAAAGTGTTTTTCCTTTTTTCATTTTAATCATTTTTTTCATATTTTTTAATGGAAACTGCTTGGTTTTATTTCCTAATTTTTATTTGCTAATTATTTTTTGATGTTGTCTTATTACTTTCTCAGATTTTTTTTCTAATTTTTATGTTTTCAAAAGTTTTACCATATTTTTTTCTCATTTTTTTCAAGCATGCTATACTATTTTTTAGAAAACCCCCCTTGCAAAAAATAAGAAAACAATATTTTTATGACTTCCATTAACCCTGTTTCTAATTACTTATGCGAGATTTGAAGAATATTGGAAGTTCAAATTATGGAGCACTGGTGAGGCGCTTCTGCCCTTCTCTCTCTCTTCCTCTCTGTGCATCTGAAAAGCCCACGATTGAGTGATGGTCAAAACCCCTCGTTGGATGTTTTCACCCTCGCTCATTCGAGGGTTTCTGAAAACACTCATCCGAATGAGTGAGGGATTCGGTGAAACCGTCGCCCGAGCAAAGGTTTCTAAAACCCTCGGCTAGGCGAGGGTTTATCATGCTGTTACCCTCATGATCTGCAGAACATCAATCTTCACTCTTCAACCTCCCGCGCATAACAGCAACTGTCCAGGGCCAGTTATTGCTGAATGCCTGATTGAGATGGAAACGCTTCACAGCAAGCGAGTGTTACAATGTAGCCAAACCTCCGTGATGAATGTTGCGTGATGAGTTTTCATTACAATTTACAATTCGTCATTATCTTTTGTCTCTTTATATGTCAGTTTTGGGAGATCAATAATACAAAACCTTTATAATGAGATTGGTTGCTTCACAGAATCACACAATCTTGTGGATGGTGTTTTGTTTTATGAACTTTTGATCAAAGAATTTCATTACGTTACAAATAGACATTTTTATGATGGTAGGTTGGTTGAACTTTTAAAATGGGTTTTGTCCCTTTGTAAAACACATTTTATTGAATACCACGTTCTAAAATTGCAAACTTTCCTCCTACCTCTTAAACGGTAGGTTGGTCGCAAAACTAAGTGAGTATTTAATGAATCTGCCCAAATATTGGAGCAGATTATAGTTGCATAAAATCAGGTTGGGATTGATCAAGCTTAATAAAGAGGACTGGGCTGGACTCGCTTTTCAATGCATTGGATGCCTGACCTAAGCCGACCAACTTGGTAATAGTGTAAATAATCTACATGAACCTAACGAATTCTTATTAATTTTATCTATTTTTTAATTAATAAGTGTTAAGCCTTTGTAACCTTGGTCCAATTACTGAATCAGGGTAACCGGACCAAAAACAGACGCCAGAAAGAAATGCAATATACCGTATCCAACAAAAAGGACTTACAGTTTGCGTCGTCGTCTGCTAGGGCCCATGCCTTCGGGCTTCCGATTGATGAACTGCATTCCCACCGGCATAAAATATTAGGTTGTTAATAGATGATGTTAAAAAGATTTCATGACAATAATAGAAATATATCCCGGTTGAATCATTGAAAACGCAATCAAACAATTTGAATACAGAACTGTAGTATATGAATCCATCAACCTACCCATGAATCAGAATCAGTCCCAACATTTGACGAATTTAACGTAAAGACTAAAGAACAAGTGAGAAAAGAATCTAGCAGAGGACAGATACATTAAGAAAGAAAAGAAGCTGTAAAATAGCATAGCACTTCATCATCAACACAAGAACATTTAACTCTGGAAGGATAGAGCACATCTATCAAGGAGAAACGTATTATTGAGGTGCCCGTTTCTTGTCAATTCTGCATATTTTAAGGGGCCGATCAGGCTGTTGTTTGTCAGAAACCTACAGTGAATGTATTGCTTGTAACCTTGTTTACAAGCCAACTACTAGTCAGAAAAGAAAATCAATAGTTACACACAAGTACTTTGTCCAGATATCCGTGCAATACCCTGACCATAAGATTATAGTGCACATTTCTATGCAATTGGAAACACAGTTTCACAGAAAAAAAGTGGATATTTAACTCACTGTGTTTTTAAGGTAGTCATTTTGCCTGTCAGGCAAATTTTGAACTGGTTCCATTTATGCCACTAATCATCCTGAAGGCAAAATTCATGAACTTTGCAATACTTCAAATATAAATAACAGCAAAGGATGGATTAACTTGGTCACAGAACATACAACTTTGATAGTCTTGTCAAGTTGCCTATGTCAGAGGTTTGGCCTGCCCGGAAAGAATAGTGCGAATTTCACTGGGAAGAACCATTAATACAGAAGCGACAGAACTTACATAGTACTTAGCTTTGACCACTTCCCATAAATTCCAGAACCTTTCCCCAAAATCCACCCACTTATCCTACTGAAATGGGAACAAGTTTTCAGGCAATCCATTTTTCCATTAGTAATGCGATCAAAGCAGATGATGTTGAATCTTATTCAATGTGTGGGTTTGATTTATAATGATGTTCTCTTTTTTTTGCTTTTGGGGTCAAAATAACACATCCTGCATGCATTGCAAGCATTTGCTACAACAAATTTGTTTTGTGGAAGTAACGGAATACAAAAACAGTGAGTGGCGTTCATGCACCGCATTTACAGTAAGCACATGCTTTAACCATTTCAGCTATTTCCCACCGTACATCTTTAATGTCAGGCTTTTAAGAAATTCAACATGGAAATGCTTCTTGCAAATGCAAACTATAATCATTCTGGGAACCCAAATTTGAAACTTCAAAAAAAGTTATAAACCTTTAAATACAAGGCAAAATATTACGGGGCACTAATACAAAATGAACCAATTTATGTGGGTCTATATACCCAATGGCATACACTATGCCCACGAATAGCTCCACCACTTTAGAATCAGGAACCTAGCCAGACTGAGAAACACTATCCCAAAAAATTTAAAGCATGTATGAACGATCACTGCCAAAAAAAGTTCTATGAAAACTTTTTTTGCAAAAAAGGTAGTTCTTTAATCATTTTTTAAAAATTGATTTATGTGTTTTCGGGGGAAGGGGATGGATATTATTCAAACCCTTTTAAAAACTAGGTTTTGATAAAATTGAGTTTTTCTCAAACTCATTTTTTAATGTCACCTGAAAACTATAAAAACTCCACTTCAAAAAGAGTGTCAATTGAAACACGTTGTTAGGGGTGGGCAGATTTCTTTTAGGTGTATTGTTGCCATTAAAGTACTCTCGTCTCATTTGAGCGGAAACAATCACTTTAAAAGGGAGCGATAAGATCATGCACAACCAAACAAAAAAGAGAGAGAGAGAGAGAGAGAGAGAGAGAAAGGTGGCAACATGAGTTTGAGATTACCTTCATCCAGATTGGAGAGTACATCTGACCTGCACTTGATGACATCGTCACCACCATCAGCATGAGCAACACTTGATCACAACTTCACCACCACCAGCACTACCAGTCTTGCTTTATCCACTGCATCAACTGCAGGGAAGCATCTTCTAAAAACATGAGCAATGGTAACAGGGGCAGATCATGTCAATAGGAGTTAACGTGACTAGAAACTAGAAAGAGGGAGCCGCCAAAATGCAAGACAAAACATCAAGCAAAATTTCTAGTAACTTTAGCCCTTTTGGGTTTAGAAGTTTTTCTAGCACACTAAAAAGGAAAGCACGTCAACTTTAACTAGGTTGCTTTCAAAGGAGGACCAAGCTACCTGATAGAGATGAGTGCGTTTTGCTAACATTTTGAGAAAGCACGCAAGTCCACTTCAATCTTAAGAAAGTTGCTTTCTGAGGTGGATTGAAGTTCCTAAAAGGCGGAGCCAAGGGGCCGGCAGGGCCCATTGCCCTCTCGAGGCTTTGGAAAAATCAAAATTTACCATATAAATTTCACCAAAATTCTCACTTGGCCCCGTGAAAATTTCTGAAACTTATATAATGACCCCAGCTAGGAAAAAAAATTCTCCACGACTATGCATCGGCTTGTTTACAAAAGTTGTGGCTGTGCCAAGCTGTATTCGAGCCAGCTTTGTGCCTTGTGCAAAATCAGGGTATTTTTTTAATATCAAATATATTTTTTAGTACTAAAAGATATATTATTAAATTAAAAAAAAAAAAATCATCTTTTAAATGTTATCGGGCCGGTCCCAAGGCCCCACCGGCAGCCCGGCCCAGTGCCCACCCTTATGCAAAATTATTAGGATGCCCCCTCATTGAGGACAAAAAGACAGAAAAATAAAAAGGGTAAATTTACCAAAATATACATTTCTTGGACCCAAATTCCTTTCTGTGAATATTTGTGTCAAGCAACAACTACCCTCTACTTGGACAGAACATTGGTCGCCTCCTCCACTTCAGCGAAATCGTACATTAAGCCGCTCCTATTCAACCCCCCCATCACATGTTTCACTTTGCATGACCAATTATTGCTACATAGCTAATTAGAAAATAAATAATGTGCAAAACCAGGTTTCCCAAATGGGACCTTGTAACAGATTCTCAAGTTACAAAATCCTGGTCAAGAATGAAAAGCAGGCCTGTTTTTCACCTGTCATTCAATACCTAAGATGCACTTAAACCAATGACAAAAAAAAAAAGAGAGAAACTAGCTGACTCAAGTAAGTCTTGATAAGCTGTCCTCCTCCTCCTCAGCTTTTGCTGATGCTGCTGTGAGCTTCTTCCTTTATCTTCCATCACTGGCTGCCATTACGGCTTCTCTTTCTTTCATTATCCAATACTCTCTTTGCTCTCTGCCCCACTCCCTTCCGCCTATCTCCTGTTCTCCTTTTTTCACAATCTCTTGCTCTCCATCAATCCCGGCGCCCTTCTTTATTTTGGATGAAACATGACAGGTGGTGCGTGGGGTTGAGTTAGTCTGGACCTTTGAGTCAAACCAACTTCCCCTCCCTCATTGCCCGTATATATATTACCTTTTTAAGTAATAACTCTAATCAACGTTAACTAATAGATGAATTCCCAAAAACACCCATTTACATCCATGACCCTTGTCAGCTCTTTTTTTTCTGGTTTATTTTCAATAATACCCTTTCTGCTATACGCATGCATACACCCACACACATACATTTTACAATCTTCTAACTTGTTCCTAATCCTAAAATTTCATATTGTCTATGGAAATTCACAGTTGATCACTACATATATGTATATAGTCCAGAATTACCCCTTACGATAGGTAACAATTCCAATTTACACGTTATAATATTTAGTCTTGTATTCATATGCATTTTAAATGCATAAATTACCTATTTTTAAGGCTCCTTGGGCACAAATTCTTTTCTAATTACCCCTAGGCACATGAAATTCCATTTTCACCCTAATTTTATAATTAATAGAAAAAAGATCAGATTTTTAATGGAAAAAAGCCACCCGATATCACATTTCTACCTTCTTAAAAGAAAATTTTATGCTCCAGCTTTAGATTGCACCTTTCTTTACAAAGATCAGGGTATTTCTTTTCCATGTCCAGCTCCAGTCCATCTTAGGCCTCGATAACTATCAATGCAAGCCTGCCATACAATGCTCTTAACACAAGGAATTCCTCCTGAGACCCAATGATCTTGCAACTTCATTTTTCTCACCTTCCATGGCTGCCAACAAACGATTTTTGAAAGGTCATGTTCCAAGCATTTTTTGAGCCATGCCGAGGATATTCTTATGAAGCCCCAGTGACTCATTATCTCCTCTGCAACTATGTCCATGGAATCCTTCTTTTATCATACCTACCCACCCAACTCCAAATCGACTTTGCTACTGGAAAAGTGAAGACTACAAGGGCATTTTTCTCCTCCGCTCTTCCACACAGCGTACACAGATTGGGTAATTACATCCCCATTTCTTAATCCTATAAAACCTGGAAAGGTGATTTTGGTAGTAGGTGAACCAACAAGCTCTAGGAAGAGCCTTTTGATTCCACACCTTTTTAAACCAGTCATGAGTGGTGTCTCTTGTTCTCAACTCCTTCCAAATTTCTCTACTCCTCAACTGAGTGCAAGCTTTGGAGATTCAAACTAACTTATCTCTCTCAGCTGAAAGTTGAATATGGTTCAGAAACAAACCTGGGACCGTGGTGCCCATACTGCTGTACTTTTCTATCTCTTCCCCACCTTGCTGAATAGATCACCACTTAAATGGGCAAATAAGAATCTGGTTTGACCAGCAGTTATTCCAAAATTCAATCACATTACCATCTCCCACTTGCCATCTAACCTTCTTTTCTATCCATCCCCAGCCCCAGCTTAGATTTTGTCAACACCAATAGCTCTTTCATGGCTTTCTCAAATCTCACACATTCTGATGTTGCAAAATTATCAGGATGCCCCTGGTATACAAAAAGCAAAGCCCATCCTTAAGGGCAAAAAATTAGAAAATTAAAAGGGTAAATTTACCAAAATATTTCTTTGCCCCAAATTCCTTTCAGTGGATATTTGTGTAAAGCAACAACCACCCTCCACTTGGACAGATTAATGATGGTATCCTCCACTTGGACAAAATCTTACATGGAGTCGCTCCCATTCAACCCTCCGATCACATGTTTCCCTTTCCATGACCAATTATCGCTACAAAGCTAATTAGAAAATTAAATAATGTGCAAAAACCAGATTTTCCAAACTGGACCTTGTAACCGATTTATAAGTTACAAAATCCTGGTCAAGAATGAAAATGAGGGCTGTTTTTCACTTGTCATTCAATACCTAACATGCAATTAAACCAATGAAAAAAAAGGAAGAGAAACTAGCTCACTCAAGTAGATATTCACAAGTTGCCCTCCTGCTTCTCTGCTCCTGGTGATGCTGCTGTGAGCTTCTTTCTTTTTTTTTTTTCCCCCATCACTCACTCCCATTGCAGCTTCTCTTTCTTTTTCCTTTTTTTGCTCCCACATAATCTCTCTGCTCCATTCCCTTCTGTCCCTCTCTTGTTCTCTCTTTCTCTCAATCTCCCTCCGTTTTATTCAGCCTCTCAATCTGTTGCTCTCTATGGTAGGTAACAATTACAATTTACACATTATAATATTTGCCCTTGGATTCATATGCATTTCAGAAGCATAAATACCTATTTTTAAGGCTCCTTGGGCATAAATTCATTGCTAATTATCCCTAGCTACATGAAATTCCATTTTTACCCCAGTTCATAATTAAAATAGCAAAAAGATCAGATTTTTAATCAGAAAGCCACATGATATCACATTTCTACCTTCATAAAAGAAAATTTCATCCTCCAGCTTTAGATTATACCTTTCTTTACAAAAGATCGGGGTAATTCTTTTCCTTGTCCAGCTCCAATCCACAGGTACATTCTTTGCGGAAATGGTGTTGCTAATCTACTTTTGACTAACAAAATTCGCTTGATTTGAAGCACTTGTTTTATTCTATCCACAATCCTATGTGCTTCTCTTCAATTGTTATGTCATCATATATCAGAATATCCTTGAAATTTACTATGTATTTTGAATCTACCACATATTGCAGAAACATAGATACATGGAAGACAGGTGTATACTTGACTGAACTTGGGAGGTCGTGCTAGTCCGTAAGCCAGTTCTCCAATTCAAGATCATAAATTGTTCATATAGTACATCTTTTCCCAAATAGTCCACAATCAACATCTCTAACCGTCAATCATACGTCCCAACATTTATTTGATGAAAAATAATATTATAAAAATGATAGAAGATGAAATGTGGGAATTTGGACCAGAGGTCTGCTTTCACCCCGACAAGGTGTTGAACTCGGATAAAAAATCTCGGTATGAATCAAAAGTCTAATCTGACCTGGCATAAGTGTTGGATTTTAGTGTGGCATCAATGATTTGAATGAGACAATGAGACACTTAACCTGATTAATACTGTGGGTTTGGACCAGAGGTCTTATTGTCCGCCTTTAGGTGTTGGAATTGGATTTTGCAACAACAGTGTAGATCACAAGTCTAATATGATCATATTTAAATGTACTGCTTCGAATTGCATTTAAGTATAGGATCGAGCCATCGACATCTACGATCCACTTTTCGACATCATGTGGGTGATCTCCTAAGCATCCCAATAAACAAGTTGAAAGGACATGAGTAATGAAAAGGATCCTTGTCCAATTGATAAATATTTCAATTTTCCATATTAAATTATAATATACTAAATGTCCAATACAAAATCTTGGAATGGTTGACATGAAAGATAATTTTCCAAGGATGAATTATCCAAATTTGATTCAAATATTAATATCAATCTTCCTGAAAATATTCTCCAAAGAATAATTATTGTTGATATAGTATACATCACTTTTTCTAAAATCGTCAACAATCAACTTCCCGAACCACCAGTCACACATCCAACAATTATTTGACGAGAAAGAATATCATACCAATGATACACAATGCCTTATTGGGATTTTGGAAAAACTGTCTAACCTGACCCGGACAAGTGTGGAGCTCGGATTTAAAATCTCGATTTGAATCAAGGTCTATTTTGATTCTTTTTAGGTGTTGGATTTTGATTTGGGACCAATGATTTGAATTAGAGGGTGAATCTGATTCAATTAAGATGTTGAATTTGGACCAGGGGTCTCTGTATAGACATTGAAATTTAGATCATGGGTACGAACGACAGGTCTGATCTGTCCGGCATTAGGTGTTTGCAACTAGAGTCCAGATCACAGGTCTAATATAATCTTATCTAGATGTTGTACTTGGGTTTGGATTTATGTCTATGATGTAATGAAAATAATCATTGTCTTAAAGATAAGGATTTTAATTTTCCATGCACATTTATTACATATGAAATATTCAATACAAAATCTTTGAATGAAAAACATCAAAGATAATTATCCAACTTTGGAATATCCTACTCCATGATTCAAATATTTATATCAATCTTCTTGACAAAATAATCCAAAGAATCGTTGAAGATCACAAATTGTTCATATGATACTTCTCCTTTTCTAAAATTGTCCACAATCAACGTCTCAAACCGTCAATCATACAATAAACATTTATTTGACGAGAAAGAATATCATAGAAATGATAGAAGATGTCAAATGAGAATTTCTATCAGAGGTCTCATGTGAACCGGACAAGGTGTTGAACTCGGATTTAAAATCTTGATTTGAATTTGAAGTCTAATCCCATCTGAAATAAGCGTTGGATTTTGGTTTGGGATCAATGATTTGAATTAGACGCTTAACGTGATTCCTATCTTGGGTCTGGGCCAAAGGTCTTATCTGTCCGCCTTTAGGTGTTGGATTAGGATTTTGCAACAACTGTATAGATCACAAGTCTAATATGAACATATTTAAATGAAGTGCATCGAATTAAATATAAGTGTAGGATCGACACCTACGATCCACTTCGGCATCATGTGGGTGATCTCCTAAGCATCCCAAAAAACAAGTTGAAAGAACATTAGTAATGAAAATGATCCTTCCCCAATTGATAAATATTTCAATTTTCAATGTATAATTATAACACACGAAATATTCAATATAAAATCTTGGAATAGGGGACATGAAAGATAATTTTCCAAGGTTGAGTTATCCAAATATGGTTCAAATATTAATATCAATCTTCTTCACAACACTGTCCAAAGAATAATTGAATATCATAAATTGTTCATATAGTATACATCACTTTTTCTAAAATCGTCCACAATCAACTTCCCAAACCACCAGTCATACATCCAACATTTATTTGATTAGAATCACTAGCATACCAACGATACAATGTCATATTGGAACTTTGGATCAGAGGCCTAACCTGACCCAGATAAGCTGTTGAGCTTGGATTTAAAATCTCGATTTGAATCAGGGGTCTAATCTAATCTGTCTTAGGTGTTGCTCGGATTTAAAATCTCGATTTGAATCAGCGGTCTAATCTGACACGTCTTAAACGTTGAGTTTTGATTTGGATTAGAGGCTGCTTTAGATTCAATTAAGATGTTGAATTTGGATCAGGGGTCTCATCTGATCCTGTATAGACGTTGAAATTTAGATCATAGGTCCGAACCAGACGTGTGATATGTCCGGCTTTAGGCGTTTGCGGCTTAAGTCTAGATCACAAGTCCAATATGATCTTATTTAGATGTTGTACTTGGGTTTGGCATTATGTCTATGATCGTGATCTACAATCCACTTTTCAGCATCATGTGGCAATCTCCTAAGCATCCTAATAAACAAGTTGAAAGGTCATAAGTAATGAAAATGATCATTGTCCTAAAGACAATGATTTTAATTTTTCATGCACATTTATTACATATGAAATATTCAATGCAAAATCTTTGAATGGGGAACATCAAAGATAATTATCCAACTTTGGAATATCCTAATCCATGATTCAAATATTTATACCAATCTTCTTGACAAAATAATCCACAGCATCGTTGAAGATCACAAAATGTTCATATCGTATACTTCTCCTTTTCTAAAATAGTCCACAATCAACCTCTCAAACCGTCAATCATACGTTAAACATTTACTTGACGAGAAAGAATATCATAGAAATGATAGAAGATGTCAAATGAGAATTTCTATCAGAGGTCTCATGTGGGCTGGACAAGGTGTTGAACTCGGTTTAAAATCTTGGTATAAATTTGAGGTCCAATCTCATCCGGCATAAGCGTTGGATTTTCGTTTGGAATCAATGATATGAATAAGACGTTTAACCTGATTCCTATTTTGGGTCTGGACCAGAGGTCTTATCTGTCCACCTTTACGTGTTGAATTTGGATTTTGCAACAACTGTGTAGATCACAAGTCTAATATGATCTTATTTAAATGTAGTGCATCGATTTGCATTTAAGTGTAGGATCGCCACCAACAATCCACTTTTCGGCATCATGTGGGTGATCTCCTAAGCATCCCAATAAACAAGTTGAAACAACATTAGTAATGAAAATGATCTTTGCCCAATTGATAAATATTTCAATTTTCCATGTATAATTACAACACCAAATATTCAATATAAAATCTTCGACTGGGGGACATGAAGGATAATTTTCCAAAGTTGAATTATCCAAATATGGTTCAAATATTAATATCAATCATCTTGACAAGAGTGTCCTTTGAATATCATAAATTGTTCATATAGTATACATCACTTTTTCTAAAATAGTCCACAATCAACTTGCCAGACTTCATATAGTATACGTCACTTTTTCTAAAATCGTCCACAATCAACTTCCGAGACCACCAGTCATACATCCAACATTTATTCAATGAGAATCACTATCATACCAATGACACAATGTCATATTGGGACTTTGGATCAGAGGTCTAACCTGACCCAGATAAGCTGTCGAGCAAAAAGTTCATATAGTATACTTCTCCTTTTCTAAAATAGTCCACAATCAACCTCTCAAACCGTCAATCATACGTTAAACATTTACTTGACGAGAAAGAATATTATAGAAATGATAGAAGATGTCAAATGAGAATTTCTATCAGAGGTCTCATGTGGGTTGGACAAGGTGTTGAACTCGGTTTAAAATCTTGGTATAAATTTGAGGTCCAATCTCATCCGGCATAAGCGTTGGATTTTGGTTTGGGATCAATGATATGAATAAGACGTTTAACCTAAATGATATTTTCCCAATTGATAAATATTTCAATTTTCCATGTATAATTACAACATCAAATATTCAATATAAAATCTTCGAATGGGGGACATGAAGGATAATTTTTCAAAGTTGAATTATCCAAATATTGTTCAAATATTAATATCAATCTTCTTGACAACACTGTCCTTTGAATATCATAAATTGTTCATATAGTATACATCACTTTTTCTAAAATAGTCCACAATCAACTTGCCAGACTTCATATAGTATACATCACATTTTCTAAAATCGTCCACAATCAACTTCCCAAACCACCAGTCATACATCCAACATTTATTCGATGAGAATCACTATCATACCAATGATACAATGTCATATTGGGACCTTGGATCAGAGATCTAACCTGACCCAGATAAGCCGTTGAGCTTGGATTCAAAATCTCGATTTGAATCAGGGGTCTAATCTGATCCGTCTTAGGTGTTGCTCGGATTTAAAATCTCGATTTGAATCAGCGGTCTAATCTGATCCGTCTTAGACGATGAGTTTTGATTTGGATTAGAGGCTGCTTCAGATTCAATTAAGATGTTGAATTTGGATCAGGGGTACCATCTGATCCCGTATAGACGTTGAAATTTAGATCATAGGTCCGAACCAGACGTGTGATATGTCCGGCCTTAGGCGTTCGCGACTCAAGTCTAGATCACAAGTCTAATATGATCTTATTTAGATGTAGTACATCGGCTTGGAATTATGTCTATCATCGTTATCTAGAATCCACTTTTCAGCATCATGTGGCAATCTCCTAAGCATCCTAATAAACAAGTTGAAAGGTCATAAGTAATGAAAATGATCATTGTCCTAAAGATAAGGATTTTAATTTTCCATGCACATTTATTACATATGAAATATTCAACGCAAAATCTTTGAATGGGGAACATCAAAGATAATTATCCAACTTTGGAATATCCTAATCCATGATGCAAATATTTATACCAATCTTCTTGACAAAATAATCCACAGCATCGTTGAAGATCACAAAATGCTCACATAGTATACATCACTTTTTCTAAAATCGTCCACAATCAACTTCCCAGACCACCAATCATACATCCAACATTTATTCGATGAAAATCACTATCATACCAATGATACAATGTCATATTGGGACTTTGGATCAAAGGTCTAACCTGACCCAGATAAGCTGTTGAGCTTGGATTTAAAATCTTGATGTCAATCAGGGGTCTAATATGATCCGTCTTATGTGTTGCTCGGATTTAAAATCTCGATTTGAATCAGCGGTCTAATCTGATCGGTCTTAGACGTTGAGTTTTGATTTGAATTAGAGGATGCTTCAGATTCAATTAAGATGTTGAATTTGGATCAGGGGTCTCATCTGATCCTGTATAGACGTTGAAATTTAGATCATAGGTTCGAACCAGACGTGTGAAATGTCCGGCTTTAGGCGTTTGCGACTCAAGTCTAGATCACAAGTCTAATATGATCTTATTTAGATGTTGTATTTGGGTTTGGAATTATGTCTATGATCGTGATCTACAATCCACTTTTCAGCATCATGTGGCAATCTCCTAACCATCCTAACAAACAAATTGAAAGGTCATAAGTAATGAAAATGATCATTGTCCGAAAGATGAGGATTTTAATTTTCCATGCACATTTATTACATATGAAATATTCAATGCCAAATCTTTGAATGGGGAACATCAAAGATAATTATCCAACTTTGGAATATCCTAATCCATGATTCAAATATTTATACCAATCTTCTTGACAAAATAATACACAGCATCGTTCAAGATCACAAAATGTTCAAATAGTATACATCACTTTTTCTAAAATCGTCCACAATCAACTTCCCAAACCACCAGTCATACATCCAACATTTATTCTATGAGAATCACTATCATACCAATGATACAATGTCATATTGGGACTTTGGATCAGAGGTCTAACCTGACCGAGATAAAACGTTGAGCTTGGATTTAAAATCTCGATGTCAATCAGGGGTCTAATCTGATCCGTCTTCGGTGTTGCTCGGATTTAAAATCTCGATTTGAATCAGCGGTCTAATCTGATCCGTCTTAGACGTTGAGTTTTGATTTGGATTAGCGGCCGCTTCAGATTCAATTAAGAAGTTGAATTGGGATCAGGGGTCTCATCTGATCCTGTATAGACGTTGAAATTTAGATCATAGGTCCGAACCAGACGTGTGATATGTCCGGCTTTAGGCGTTTGCGACTCAAGTCTAGATCACAAGTCTAATATGATCTTATTTAGATGTTGTATTTGGGTTTGGAATTATGTCTATGATCGTGATCTACAATCCACTTTTCAGCATCATGTGGCAATCTCCTAAACGTCCAAATAAACAAGTTGACAGGTCATAAGTAATGAAAATGATCATTGTCCTAAAGATAAGGATTTTCATTTTCCATGCACATTTATTACATATGAAATATTCAATGCAAAATCTTTGAATGGGGAACATCAAAGATAATTATCCAACTTTGGAATATCCTAATCCATGATTCAAATATTTATACCAATCTTCTTGACAAAATAATCCACAGCATCCTTCAAGATCACAAAATGTTCAAATAGTATACATCACTTTTTCTAAAATCCTCCACAATCAACTTCCCAGACCACCAGTCATACATCCAACATTTATTCGATGAGAATCACTATCATACCAATGATACAATGTCATATTGGGTCTTTGGATCAGAGGTCTATCCTGACCCAGATAAGCTGTTGAGCTTGGATTTAAAATCTCGATTTGAATCAGCGGTCTAATCTGATCCGTCTTAGGTGTTGCTCGGATTTAAAATCTCGATTTGAATCAGCGGTCTAATCTGATCAGTCTTAGACGTTGAGTTTTGATTTGCATTAGAGGCTGCTTCAGATTCAATGAAGATTTTGAATTGGGATCAGTGGTCTCATCTGATCCTGTATAGACGTTGAAATTTAGATCATAGGTCCGAACCAGACGTGTGATATGTCCGGCTTTAGGCGTTTGCGACTGAAGTCTAGATCACAAGTCTAATATGATCTTATTTAGACGTTGTATTTGGGTTTGGAATTATGTCTATGATCGTGATCTACAATCCACTTTTCAACGTCATGTGGCAATCTCCTAAGCATCGTAATAAACAAGTTGAAAGGACATAAGTAATGAAAATGATCAGTGTCCTAAAGATAAGGATTTTAATTTTCCATGCACATTTATTACATATGAAATATTCAATGCAAAATCTTTGAATGGGGAATATCAAAGATAATTATCCAACTTAGGAATATCCTAATCCATGATTCAAATATTTATACCAATCTTCTTGACAAAATAATCCACAGCATCGTTGAAGATCACAAAATGTTCATATATTATACATCACTTTTTCTAAAATCGTCCACAATCAACTTCCTAGACCACCAGTCATACATCCAACATTTATTCGATGAGAATCACTATCATACCAATGATACAATGTCATATTGTGACTTTGGATCAGAGGTCTAACCAGACCCAGATAAGCTGTTGAGCTTGGACTTAAAATCTCGATGTCAATCAGGGGTCTAACATGATCCGTCTTAGGTGTTGCTCGGATTTAAAATCTCCATTTGAATCAGCGGTCTAATCTGATCTGTCTTAGACGTTGAGTTTTGATTTGGATTAGAGGCTGCTTCAGATTCAATTAAGATGTTGAATTTGGATCAAGAGTCTCATCTGATCCTGTATAGACGTTGAAATTTAGATCATAGCTCCGAACCAGACGTGTGATATGTCCGGCTTTAGGCGTTTGCGACTCAAGTCTAGATCACAAGTATAATATGATCTTATTTAGATGTTGTATTTGGGTTTGGAATTATGTCTATGATCGTGATCTACAATCCACTTTTCAGCATCATGTGGCAATCTCCTAAACATCCAAATGAACAAGTTGACAGGTCATAAGTAATGAAAATGATCATTGTCCTAAAGACAAGGTTTTTAATTTTTCATGCACATTTATTACATATGAAATATTCAATGCAAAATCTTTGAATGGGGAACATCAAAGATAATTATAAAACTTTGGAATATCCTAATCCATGATTCAAATATTTATACCAATCTTCTTGACAAAATAATCC
>JAANDH010000427.1:0-42534 GCA_011799765.1 Nymphaea thermarum
CAAAGCCCCGTAGTATTCTGCAACAGAGGAGCTCCCTTGACGGAGATTATAAACAGTTTTTATAACTTGATACGTGCGGATATCCGTTTTCTTCTGGCCATACATTTGCTCTAGGACCACCCACATGTCTCGTGCAGTCTTCTTCCGAAGAATCAGGGGCTGAATCTCAGGGGAGACAGAGTTAACAATCCAAGTTTTCTACCTTTACAGGCTGTCTATCAAAGGCTATTGCTTCTTGGATGATTCAATGGTCGTATCAACAACTTTTGTGGACGTGAAGAAGATGCATGTATGTTTCCACAGGTACGTCTTGTAATTGAATGCTCTGACCCTTGTTCATGAGGAAGTCATGAGTTTGCTGGTGTGGGGCACTCTCTTTGTGACACCTGGTATGGAGGTTTTCTTTCCCAGTTACCTTAGTTCCTTAAGTAAATTATACATTTTCTGTTGAAACATGATGCTTATTTATGCTTCTTGATCTTGAGATTGATAGCAGTTATTTCTTATTTTTCTATCCTAGTTTAGGTTTATTTAACTGTTATGTGTTTGCCTTGTAGTTGTATTGAGATTATATCTAAAAAGGATTGCTATGTTATGTTGAAGTTGTTTTAGTTTTGCCAGGTTAGTTGTGATCTTGTAGTCCTTGCTTGGATGGTATCAGCTATAGCTTTCTAAAGGATTGGCAGTCACTTGCTGTCATTTACGTCTTGCATGAAACTGTTGCAACATGGTAGCTACCTTCCATGTTTATGGTTATCACAGGAAATATAAGCTGAAACTTAGGAAAAGCAGCTGAAAATTGCAGAAAGTACAACATGACAGAAATTAATAGTGAAAAGGTACATCTATATGGTTTATAACTCGTGCTGTATCTGTACCTTCTTGCACATTGATCACAAGCTGAATGCTTAGGTATCATATTGTGAACTGCAGACTTGTTTGGTGATTTTGCTTTGATTTATGCATATCTTTTTTTTTTTGTCTTATTACTTAGAGGGTTATGTTTTAGCAAATATTATTTGTTTTATCTAGCAAGGTGCACGGTCTGTAGTTTGGCATACCATTCGGAGTCTAAGAGAGTCCAAAGTCATTTATTGTTTAATTGATGGTTTAGAAAACCTGCCTTGTAGGGCTGGTTGGTTTATTTTGTTCTTCCTTAAGGAAAGTGAAGAGCTTAACCCAAATCATTTGCCAAACTTGCAATCGGTTGAGGACCCGACATCCATGGGAACTTGTCGCCCTTAAACTAACCTGACACTACTTTTATGGGAGTGGTGGAATTTGTTTTTCAACCCATCTCGTTTTTCAATTTTCCGTCTCTTTAGGGAGTATAGTTCCTTCCTCCTTTTGATATACCATTTGATGTCATGAATTTTATCGAAGAGAAAATTTTAAATTTTGCTTAAAAACATTTTTAAAATTGTTTTCTCACACAATGATATATGCCTTTGGTTTATTCATAGTACCTTCTCGAGTAAAAGGAGAAAATTTTAAGTTTTTGTTGTCTATCAATGGCTGAGGAAATCTGAAAAATTTCTGTATATGAGCAGTAAAGAAAAATCTTATGAAGCTGAGAAAATCAAGACTAGAAAATGCTATTGACTCTGATGATCAAGCATCTACAAGGGTTCAACAGGAAAATATCTTGAGAGAAAAGCCATAATGTTTTGTAAGATCTTGGCAGGTAGCAAAATGAGAGTTGAGAGATGGGCTCGGGGCTTGTGTAGTTGTTCCTCTGAGTCGTTAATCGAGAGTACCGGGTAGACATATAGGTGATTTATGTCTGTCACGCGAAGGTAACGACTTATGAACCTTTGGCTCATCGAAGCCCGTAAGTTGAAACGGGTGGGACATGTGACAAAGCTACACATTACCACCAAAGCGGTGGAGCTTCGTAGTAGCCTTTGAGGTGGTGAGGTATTCCCTCAAAGGTGAAGGTCGGCCTGAAAAAAAAAAAAAAATCAAAAAGCCAAAAAGTCAAATGCAAAAGAAAGAAAGAAAAGAAGGAAAAACTTGAAAAAAGAACAAGTGTGCCTGCCAAGAGATGAAAAGCATGAAGGTTGAACTCACAGGAATTGAATGTGACAATCTTTTATAGATGTGCTATTTTTGGGGTCAATATCTGCTTCTCTTTTTGATTACCTAAGATGCCGAGGATGATTCCTTTATGTTCATATTTTGGAAATTGAAAGACATCCCTTCTAGAGATTTGGCGGCATTGATGCAAAATGAATCTTGATGCTTGGACGGTACTATGGGTAAATGAAGGCCATATTATTTGCACAACATGAGCACTCTTGCTTATGAGTTAATTGATTGTTTTTGAACTATTTTAAAGTGAAAACTTGACATCTCTTGTTATATTTGTGGGCTTCGTACACATAGGATGAACTAACCAATTCCCGTTTTGCCATTTCTCATTACCAATCCACTTGTCCATTCATGGAATAAATGAAATTCCTCAAAACCCAGTCCATTCATGCCGATTCGTGCTGCCTGTGGTGAATTTTCCATCATTCCCTCTGTCTCAAGAGAAGTAGATCATTAACTGAGTGTATTCAACATAACCCAGACTTAGGGTTGAGTCTGTCATGGAAGGCCTCTTATCTCTTTTCAAAAGAATTAGTCGATTTTGAATTGTTACATTTTTCAAAAGTTCCATCCATTGAAGCTCCATGTGATTTATGTCCCTAGGTCCTTCATGGTTTTAGACCAGGTTTGTGCTCAATTTCTTCGTGTACATGTCCAACATAAGTGAAGGTCATTGGTTTGATTTGTATTCAGTAGGATCACATTCTGGTTTAGATGGAGTATTTTAGTTTTGTTGAGTCGACCCATTGTTGGTTTGATTTTATGGTAGTTCAATTTTTTTTTTTATTGTCTGCTTTAGTCCAGCATAGTGCTTGTCGTGTTTATTTTTCACTTATGGGTTTGTTTAGGAGCTTTCTTGACTTAGTTGTTTGGTTTTGATTTTTCAATGTAGTGCTTGTCGTGTTTATTTTTCACTTATGGGTTTGTTTAGGAGCTTTCTTGACTTAGTTGTTTGGTTTTGATTTTTCAATGTATTTACTCGATTCCTTTGATAAATAAAATCTGATCAAGTTCATGGGTATGTTGGTTGTGTCACATTCTGATATAGTCTTTGAATTGCGTATCATACATTTTTTAGTTTGTAGGTTGCTTGGCTGAATATGTATGATGGCAGTATCATGATGTCGTGGTCGACCATGAGCCTGATCTCCCACACCGCAGTCCACCTGCCCGAGAACAGCAGCAAGGCGGACGGGTGAAAGTTGTAATTAACTGCTTGGAATTTGGAAATGATATCCACTTCTTATATACAAAAAGGGCTACATTTACAAAGCCTCTGAGCCGTTGGAAGCCACCACCGAATGCCTCAAGTCATCCCTCTCCCGATGCCTCTTGCACTTCCCCTTGTTAGACCACCACCTTCGTTGATTGCTGCGATGAAGTCAACAATGAAGGTGTATGGTTCGATGTGGCCGCTGCCGATGGGGTCGGTGTCTCGAAGTTGATGTCCTCTGGTGAGGTTTAAGTCATTGTCAATTCCTCATTTCCACTGGTTGATAGCACAGCGATCAACTTCAATGGTTACTTTCTGCCTCTCCTTGCAGTTCAGGTATTCCCTTTCCATCCTCTGTGGCTTAATTTCTTAGTCACCAGCTCTACCATCACTCTCTTAGGTGTAAATTTTGTTATTCTTGATTCGCTAACTTTCCCACAAAAATTACATGCATGTGAGACTGTCAAACTTTTAGGAAAAGGAACAGAAAGAGAAGGGAAGGGGATGAGAAGGAAAATGAAGGAAAGTCCACCATCGATCTTTATCTATTTTTTGGTCTAGGTATTGAACTCAACTTTAGTCCCTCAAAATTTCAGAACTTTTGGACCTGATGATTTGATGTTATAGAATTTAGAAGTTTTATTAAACTCTGTTTTTTGCTACTTGGGTGCGTTGAGTTGGAATTTCTGATGTTTACCTGATTTTTCCCTAATTCTAGCTTTCTAAAGCTTATTTTGTCTAGTTCAAATCCCTCTCCTGGTTTTGTATAAATCATGTGTTAGTCTTTAGGGTAGGTAACATCGTGGGTGGGTGGCCTCTTCTTGAAGTGCATGCGAGCGGCGGAGACCACTGAAGGAAGAAGCTCGAGAAGTGTAGGAGAATCCCAAAGCCGTATTTTCAGCCACTTGTGCATGTAAGAGGTGATGAAAACCATGTTAGACCTTGTAAGGAGTATTTTGTGCTTGAACTCCTACGGTTGGTGTTGGATAACATTGAAGTTAGTGTTGGATAACATTGAAGTTTAGTTGGATGAAATTTTCACCCATTGAAGGATGCATGAAGGATGTGTGTGTTCATTTTGTTTGATCACGGTACATTCTTGCATATGATGCACTGGTGCCATTATGAAGGACAAGCTCAGGAGGCACAAGGGTTTGAGAAATGACAGAAGGCACAATGATTTGAGAAATGAGAGGCCTGACAAGTGGGTCTGGTAAATTCTCACACTCGTCTCTCTTTTGTTGGCAAGTTTTATGTTGGCAAGTTTTATGAGACGTGAACACACTCTAGAGAAGTCAAGTTTTATGAGATGAGATGCTTAATGAAGAGACACTCTTTAGAGAATTTTTTTTACCCTAATTGGAGCCGGAATGACGAAAACTTTGTAATAAATGGCTTAGATTGACAGACTTGTATAAGGATACGGACTTGATGGTGGAGCTCGTCATGACACTTCCAATCCTCTACATAAACCAGGTATGGATGCACCCTTCAAGCAGGCTGCAGCAAGTTGTGGAGTGTCTCGGTTGAACCTGCGTCTTGGTTTCAAGAACCTAGTTGGAGACTCTGTTTCATTTGGGTTGGAAGTGCGTCTTGGTTTTGGTTTCATTTGGGTTGGAAATGTGTCTCGGTTGAACCTGCGTCTTGGTTTCAAGTACCTAGTTGGAGACTCGGTTTCATTTGGGTTGGAAATGTGTCTCGGTCTTGGAAATGCCTCTGGGTTTCAAGAACCTAGAACCTAGTTGGAGACGTATTCTGTTTCAAGAATCGGGTTGGAGAGGTAGAACTGAGTTGGAGAGGCATTGGAAAGGCATCCCGATTTCAGGAACGGTGGCATCTCAGTTTCAAGTACCGGGTTGGGAGTTATCTCGGTTTCGAAAACAATATCTCGATTTAAAAAATGGTCGGGTTGGAGAGGCATCTAAGTTTTAAGAACCGGGTTGGGTTGGGGATGCATCTCTTCAGACGGTGAGGTTTATGGTTCCCATAGACATGCCTGACTAGCCTATCAGGAAGCAGTTTAAGGAGCAGGTAAATTGATAGTGGTACCTTTTCCATTTTATGCATCAAGAGCAAAATTGTTTAAATTTGTTTGTGTCGTGCTTGGAAACTAATTTGGAAGACTAAGACCAGAAAAGTTGTGATGACCTCTTTCTTTTAATTGAGTATGTTTTGCTACCGAACTAAGTGGATGTTTTTTGCCAATTTAACCTGTCTACACATTTTGTGCATTGATTACTGCAGCAAACCTAAATGTGGAAAATAGAAGTTTGAGAGTTGATAATTGTGACCTATTGCAGCAATTAGGAGGGTTCACAACGAGTTGTCACCCTATCATTCTACACTAGATTAAGCTGTATGATTTTTTTTCCAGTCAGTGTAGATACAGAAAATCTGACCCATGTCACATAGGTGCGGGGTGTGGTAATTTCCAGAAAATTTTTTATGCGGTAATTTTTCAGAAGACGTTCAGAAAAATGAGAAAAATGTAACAGGCAGAAACACCTGACGCCTGACAGCAAGCAGGCCTTCAGCAAAAAATATGAATTGATGCTCATAGCCATCTTAGCTCATTTTTAACTTTGACAAACTGAGGATGCTGAAAGCCTGCAGTATGTGACCCAAGACAATGATGCAGGTATGCAAGTCCCTGCCTACTCCCACCCTACCAAGCATTTTCTGGTGTCTCTTTCGAACTTAACCTCTTTGATGTGCTAATCATGGTCCAGTTGATGGAAGACAATACTTGGACCAGAGATTTCTTCAGTGAAGGAACTGACCACTCATTACTATTCATAAAAAATCTTGGTCCTTTAGAGATCCAAGTTCAGGTAATCCAAGTCCCTATTATTATAAAAAGAGCATGTAACGTGTCCGTATGGGAAAATACTTAGAAAAGAAGAAACAGGCTCTGAAATGCTCGATGGGGAAAAGGGTAAGAGCAGGGTTCATAAATAAGTCAAGCTCAGGTAGCTCACTCTGTGACAATATATTTATTATTTTTCAACTGTCACTAGTTGGGACTTAGGAGTTCTGCAATAGTGATTTTTGTTTTCCTTTGAGGAGTTTCAGTCCTATTGTATTGTTCTGGGGCATTAATCATTCAAAGAAAAATTATTTTCAGTGTTCTGGCTTGATCTCTGTCCAGGCTCAATCTCACTACCCAAGCTCAATAATTAAACTCAAGTCAAGCCCAATGAAAACCAATGAGTTTGCAATTAGGAAATTACCTCACGAGGAAAATGATGGTATGTCTTCCGAGGGAAGTAGGTATAATATCGAGGTAAATGAGGCACCATATCATGTTCATTAGTGATACGGAAAGTAGCTGGCACATGTTCACTGAAGGAGGAGGCAAACACTGAATTCCCAACACGTGGTTGACCAAATGTGATGAGTATGTTTGCTCCATAGTTGACCTGGAGCATGTTTATAAATTCGACGTTAACATGCATCCCAATGTATATTTCACCAACAATACTGTTTAAAACTGTTGTTAAAATCATTAGACCAATAGAACAAGTAGTCCAGTCACCAAGAACAAACAATTAATTTCTATGACAGTTTGTCAGTTACTGACATTCTGCCACTTTGGCAAGAGAGAGACTATGATAAATTGAAAGAAATCTGCACACAAATGAATATATATATATATATATATATATATATATATATATATATATATATATATATATATAACATACACACACAAAAACATCATAAATACATTATATATATACATACACACACACACACACACACACCTCGCAATACTTGGCAAAGGACCAGAACATAAGAATACACCAAGATTTGGCATTTTAACAACATAGAATATCATTGTTTCAGCTGTAAAGCCTGTAATATATAACTTCTAACACATGGACAACCTAATATACACATTTATGCACATGAATGTGCTACCAATGCTACTTATGGGAGACAAATGGAACTTTCTCAAATACATAAAAAGTTGGAGCAACCAAAACTTTATAGCAAAGGCACACTAGCGATGCTAAGAATTTTCAGTGACATCATGACATCACATGAAAAGCACAAAAAGTAAGCCCTTCAAGAAAAAAGGACAGCAGTAAACAATCATTTTACAGAGTCAGACTCCAAATGAGACACGACTCGCGAGGAAATTTGCAATTGACATTGTACTTAGATACCAGCAAAATGCCATAAGCAGCCATCATCATCACCAACATAAGATGAGAAGACACTTCTAGAACATCAGTGTGGATGAGATAGAAAAATATGAGGCTGGGCCCATCAAAAACCGGATGACTTGAAATCCAAAGCATGCTTGTATATTGATCATTGAGACAATCAGACTGGGCCAACCTGTAATGTTAGGTTGGTGTGTATCCAGTGCATGCATGGATAGTTAAGAAAAATAAAAAATCACTAACTGTTTGCAGTTAATCATAAAGTTCATGTCAGCTTACTTTAAGGTCAAGTGCACAAAAGGATGCCATAGCTCCTCACATGGAATGTCCAGGAACCAGAACACCAATTCTTCCATATAATTCCCAAGCTCTCTGAACAGCATTAACAACCCCAGGACGAATGCTTGTGTTGTGGTACGCAGAATAGAAGCCATGGTGCACCTGGGAAAGAGAAAAAGTTATTCCAACTAAAATTTCTGGCAGAAAACCACTCTGATAGTTCTTTACACAACTAACCACTGCATCATGCATGCCAGGATAGTTCAGGTCCAGTTGTTTCCAGAACAGATCCTCAATCCAATTCTGTAAGCTGCATTTGATTATCATTGTACAAAGTAAGAGACAGAAGCTTCAAGACAGAGAGACGTAGAGTAGAGACAAGCAACTTCAGTAAATGAGCTTCATTCTACTTAACAGAGAGTAGATTCTTGCTGGATAAAGAGAGGTGACAGTGTGGCATGAAGATACTTAGATGATCCATGCCAACTTGATTAATAGAAAAAAATGGAAAGAAGAAGGTAAGTGGATCTCCAAAACTCATACACATCCCATTGCAAGCAATGCATGGAAATTGAGAATAAAGTTAATAAACATATTGCCACCCCTAGCTTTTCTTAGCACAAGTTTCTATATTACAGATCAATCCCTCAATTTTGTTGGCTTTATTAGGTTTCAGGTAGCTCTAACACCCTGTTTGGTTGGAGGGAAAGGGATGGATGGAAAGGAAAGGAAAGGAAAGGAAAGGAAAGAGAATGGGAAAAGAAAGGAAAGAGATGATTATAAAACTTGTTTGGATAGAAAGAAAAGGAAAGACTAAAATCATGTTTGTTTGGAGTATATAAAGGAAAGAAAAGGATATAATTTATAATACTTTACAATAATACCCCTAACATTCAAAATGTTTAAAAAACTGAGAGGTTTCCCTTCTAGTGGAGCCCGGTCTTTTGTTCAACGAGAGTCCATGCTCCATACCCTTGAGAGAGTGTCAATGAGTTGGGTTTGACCCAAACTCGACTCATATTGAGCTCGAATTCATGTGAAAAGGGGTTCGGTTTGAACATAACTTGAAAGAAACTCTTCAATCTCTTGTTTGGTTCGGTTTTTATGAGATGGCACCAACATGTCAACGTTGTTAAAACCTATCCTCGAGTCGAATTGGACACCAAAGAGAGAGAGAAAGAGAGAGAGAGAGAGATTGAAAACATCAAAAATTAATACTAACCATAAAAAAATAATCACTATATGGGCATTAATTAGCGATGGTTTATCAAAATTTGTTTCTTAAGAAAAATATTTTTAATTTGATTTCCTGATTCAATAAAAGAGGAACCACACTTACACTCGACATTTCATTCTATAGTAATAAATCTAGTAAAAATTTAGATCAATCAAACAAAATGTTGGTAAACATAATAATTGTCTAAAGACAAAAAAATCACATAGCAAAATAAAAAATAACATTTATGTCTTACATAACTCCAGCTTTGCTAAGCATCCTAAGTAAAACATTCTTTCGCTTAGAAAAAGGACAAGCAAAAAATGTTTTCATCCTTTTTTCATTATCAGTAATTGAAGATATGCTTCGGGTTTATAACTCTTCTTCAAGACCAATGACTTCAAATGCTGGAAACATGTCTTCTTTAGAATATTAATTTGAATGTCTCGGCTCTTGTATGACATTACTTTTTACAATTGCAATAGCAACTCTTTCAAAGGCATCTTTCAATACTTCAATCTCTTTTAAATCATCTTCATTTAAACTTCTCGTCCTTTTAGGCTTTGACAATGAACTTGTGTTGGGCTCAACTTGCATTTCATACTCGTCTCCTAGGTTGATAAATTGTTTTAATACTGCTTGATTGAGAAGCCATTTCATCAATAAGCTGGATTGTATCACCAGTACTCTCACACGCTGAAGTCATTCGGCTGCGCTTTTCTTTCGGTATCATCGATCCTTCCCCTGTTGTTCTATCATTACCAAATAAATTTAGCAACTTCTCATAGTTTGGAATAGGTGTCATCAACCACTTTTTTGCCATTGGATTTGCCTATAAATAACACACAAAAAATACAACGGCAAAGAAACTCATATTAACATAAAAATGTGATTACAAAAAAATAATTAAATTGGTACAAATAAAATTAGGTACCTTTATTAGTGGCTTCCATACTTCGGGTTCAGCAGTCCACATATTTGTCCTTGAATCAATGTTAAATCCACTCAAACCACTTTTAAAGATGTCATAACAACTACTGAAATTAGACTCCAACGTTTTCATTCGATTTTTTATGTGATCTTTGGTGAGCATTTTACCCAACTTATTGTTTAGTTCTGTCACGACATTATCATATGCAGTTGTAGTAAAAGTGTCATTCACTCTATTGCCTATTATTTGTTGAAGCAGTAATGCATCAATCAACACATCATCGATAAATTGGCTCAATTGTATCTTATCAGTCTTTCTTCCATCTGTATATATTTGATTCTTGTTCGTTGTTATTAGCTAAATGCAAAGTAAACAAGTTTAGAAAGACATACACAATGAAAAGTAAAAACCACGTGTAATAATAAAAGATCAAGTAATTAAATTCAATGAACGTCTACAATGACAAATAATATAAAGAGAGAAAAATCAACATGTCTCATATACACAGTTATTCAATTTATTGAAGTTGATAGTTCTGCCACATAGTCGAAGAGATGCTTTGCCGTGTGAATTCTCCAACCCTATACTCTTCATCTACATCAACTTGAACAAAATAATTTTCACTAGGTTGATTCATAAGTTCTGCATCAACATCTTCAAAAATGCTAGCATCTGGATCGACACCCATGAAAAATTTGTGCAATATACAACATACTAAAATGATCTCCGACTGTATGGTGTAGGAATAAACTGGTTCTGTCGAACTAGCTATAATTGAGAATCTTTTTTTCAAGACACCAAATGATCTTTCAATAATATTTCTGAAAGAAGCATGCCAAAGATTAAACAACTCTTTTGCATTTTGCGGGCCTCGCTTGGAGTATTCTTTCAAGTGATGTCTCACACCCCTAAAGGGTGTGATAAGTCCACCTTTTAATAGAAATCCAGCATCGACTAGATAATATTTACCTAAAAGAATGAACAAAATCACATGTTAAGTTCATATTTCATAAAAATTATTAAATTATACATGCTTTGAAAGAGTTGCTACTGCAATTGAAAAAGCAATGTCGTACCAAAGCCGAGACATTCAAATAAATATTCTAAAGAAAACATATTTCCAGCATTTAAAGTCATTGGTCTTGAAGAAGAGTTACACACCGAAGCATATCTTCATCTTACTGATGATGAAAAAAGGATGGAAACATTTTTTGCTTGTCTTTTTTCTAAGCGAAAGAATGTTTTACTTAAGATGCTTAGCAGAGTTGGAGTAATGTAAGAATGAATGTTATTTTTTTATTTTGCTATGTGATTTTTTGTCTTTAGACAATCATTATGTTTACCAACATTTTGTTTGATTGATCTAAATTTTGATTAGATTTATTACTATAGAATGAAATGTCGAGTGTAAGTGTGGTTCCTCTTTTATTGAATTAGGAAATCAAATTTAAAATATTTTTCCTAAGAAACAAATTTTGATAAACCATCGCTAATTAATGGCCATATAGCGATTACTTTTTTATGGTTAGTATTAATTTTTTATGTTTTCAATCTATCTATCTCTCTCTCTCTCTCTCTCTCTCTCTCTGGTGTCCAATGCGACTCGAGGATAGGTTTTAACAACGTTGACATCTTGGTGCCATCTCATAAAAACCGAACCAAACAAGAGATTGAAGAGTTTCTTCCAAGTTACATTCAAACGGAATACTTTTTTATCAAAGCTCGATGAATTCAGTATGAGTCGAGTTTGGGTCAAACTCAACCCGTTGGCACTCTCTCAAGGGCATGGAGCATGGACTCTTGTTGAACACAAAATCGGGGCTCCACTAGAGAAAACCTCTCAATTTTTTAAACATTTTGAATGTTAGGGGTATAATATATCATTTTTTTCCTTTATATAGTCCAAATAAACATGATTTTATCATTTCCTTTCCTTTCTTTCTAAACAAGCTTTATAATCACCTCTTTTCTTTCCTTTCCTTTTCATTTCATTCCTTTCCTTCTTTCCCTCTCTTTCCTTTCCTTTCCTTTTCATCCATCCCTTTCCCTCTAACCAAACAAGGCGCTACACAACGTTTCCCTTTCCTTTCCCTCCCTTTGCAACCAAACAAACTGTTTAATTTTCTTTCTTTTCCCTCTTTCTAATTAATCAACCAAACAAAGGATTGATTGTTCAATCCCTCCCTTTCTCTCCAACCAAACAGGGCGTAAGTTTGCATTGATCTTTTTGTGTTGTCACTGCTCTCTCAAACAGTAAACTCCTTGTAACGTCAGTAAACCAATGGGTTGGACTGGTTTGCCATGTTGATGTATTACGCAACCACATATCCACTAACCATTTTAACATATTCATTTTCCTATTTTTAGGATCCCATTATCACAAAAGTGAGATGATAATTTAGTCTCATGACCACACCCAATAATGCATTTAAAAAAAAAGGCATGTCTATTAAGAATTACATGTTTAAAAACATTTAAATCATTCATGAGAATGAATGAACATGAGGATGAAACTCTTATCAAGCTATTAAGCCATGAAAACAAAAATAAAACAGGACCTCTTATGGGTAGGGTAGATTAATGCAATATTAGTCCCTTCATTCCTCAAACAGAACCAAATAAATAAAATGTGACAAAACATAAATTTTCAATTTCCTTTTTTGTAATTCACAAATATCTTCTTTAGGTTTTCAACAGCAATTCAGCAAGTTTCTTCTCCAGTACAGTATGGCAGAGTTGAAAATCTTGGCAAATTTTTAAGAAGTTAAAAAAAGAGAGCTTATAAATAAAATGTGAAAATAAAATTTTGATAACTAAAAATTTTAAAACATGTGAAAAAATGCAAAAAATAATGAACAATTTTGCATGAAACGCAAAAAAAATGTGTTTTCACTTTTTCTTCGATTTGGTGTTTTTTTCAAAATGTCGTGTGTCTTTCCTTTTCTCTAGTTGACTTGTTTCTAATGGTTTTTTCCTATGTCACATGGATACGGGTACGGGTATCCTGTGGGTATGGGTACGGGTACGGGGATACGGCAAGTTTCAAAATTTTAGGATACGCGGATACGGCGAATATTAAATTCAAGGAAATTAAAAATGATAATAAAAAAACATGAAATTAATACTTCAGTCTTCATCTCAAAGAAACAGATTTTTCAAAAAACTTGTTTTGTAAAACTGATTTTTACATCTCTTTCAGGATATGTTTTTGTTTTGTAAAACTGATTTTTAAAACTGATTTTTTAAAAAAAACGGGTTATAAAAGTGGTTTGGATCGGGTCTGACCCAGACCCGATCCAAAACGTATCCAGCCGTATCCCCGTACCCGTATCCCCGTGTCGACACCGGTACTCAGTCCAATATGACGTATCCGTGTGACATAGGTTTTTTCACTCTTTTCTTTGAAAAACATGTTTTCTGTGACAATGTTCTGTATACACTGTCTCTCTACATACAGTAAAAAAGCTTACTGAGATATAATGCCTATAAACTCATATAGTATCCAACATTTACTAATATCTTAGAAACTTTGTAATTCCAGAAATTATTAAAGATAGCACTTATTTATTACAGAGAATGCATTACTTTCTTGTTTCTTGCCCTTTTAAGTGCTCCAATATCAGCTAGAAATGCATAGATGCTTAAGAACTGGCCATGCACCAGCCCGTGCTTAGTTCACTTGAACAAATGGTTAGGCAAGAACTTGTGGAAAACAAAGAAATGCAGAAGGTCTAACAATATAAAGAATGCCTATGTTCCTGTGTTCCGCTGAAAGCTATCACAATAGCATTGAGATCTGGAGCAACACCTACATAGGCCTGTTGTAAAATAATAGTAAAAAACCACCAAGAACTGAAATAAGAATAATGATAATAACTGTAGTAGTATAAGTGTGTAGAATACATACACAAAGAGCATGCTATACATAGCCTTATTGTCTTGATAGCTAGGGAAAAGAGTGCCTAACAGCATGATCACAAGCACTTGTATTGACTTCACTTGTATAGCCATTGAAATCTACAAGTGGACATGTAGAAGGGATCCACTAGTTTTTCCTCTCATCAATAACAGCACTGATCAGTTACTGACTTAGCTTCAGCAACATGTTGCTATCAACTGTCACTTGAATCAGCCTATATGTTAGTTCTGACCTTTCTGACTGTGCAAGCCCAGCCTAAGATTGGTCAACAAAGGGTAGAGAAGGGGGGCGTCTTTCCAATGCATGTCCACTTGTTTCTCTTCTCATCAATGGTGGCATCAATCAACCAATCAACTGAAGCAAACTGTTGCATATTCAACTGGCACTTGGTGCAAGTCCAGCCTAAGGCTGGCCAATAAGGGAGAAAGAGATAGAGAGAGAAACAGAGAGAGGCTTGCTTGCAAACACGCTCAAGTATGCGCAAGCACATATGTGTGCACACTGCACACACGTGCACATAAAGGTTCTTTAATTTCTTTTATACTGGTGTTACTGCCCTTCTCAAAACATGGGAATAATCTATCAGTGCTAACAAGCTGATATGGCACATCAATTCCTAAAGGGGGAATGTCCTCAAGCTCCTATTTACAATATCCTCCATATCCTGCCTTTACGAGGATTTACAATCCTCATGTAAGTGTATGTCAAATCAGCAGCACTGTAGAAGGAGGTACCTGTAGGCAGTGCTGCACGTCCACGATGAGTTCTATCATTTCAAATCCCTGTGGAGAAAATTTAAGGTCTACCCGTTTCAGTAATTCACGAAGGTTACACAAGCTTCTTCCAGCAAAAGACTAGAAAGACAAAGCCTGAATTTGAGGTTCAAACTTTAAACATAACAAAGCAACAAGTAGGCACACCACGGTCATGTCTTTGCATCTTGAGCAGGTCCAAGTAAAAAGCTCAGTTGAATCTGATATGTAGACCTAGAAAAGGGACAAAGAACGAACTTGTGAATGGACAGATGTATCACAAGAAAGACATTGCAAACAGAAGAAAGTGACTGCTAAATGTTATCCTTAAGTGGAGGTTTACAGTTAGACACTAGAAGCATGATATTTTAACAAAATAAATATGGCACACAAGGCAATTTTGTAAACTTGTATAACTGAAGCAGGCAGATTCAAGGTTTCAAACTGCGACTACAGCTCCAAAAGAGAACCATCACCAGCCACACAAGTGACAGACACATTTTAATGCTAAACTTACTGCAGAGGCATATTCCACCAGTATTCTTGCAAGTGTGTGGTTATAACCAGTGGAATGATCTTCATAGTCGCACTTAACAGCAAGCTCTGAAAGCATGGGAAAACAAAAAAGCGATGATTGATCAATGTTTATAACATGGCGGGAGTGGAATGAACATCATAGCCACACTTAACAGCAAGCTCTGAAGGCATGGGAAAACAAACAAAGAGATGATTGATCAATCTTCAACACAGAAGGAAGACGTCTGATTAAGCCCAAAAAAATAAGGAAAGATTTTATGTGACACTCCAGGTAAAGTTATAAGAGAAAGTCACATGTCCAACTCCTCAAAAAGAAAAAATGCAAAAGCAACCAGCATGCAACATAGCACAAACGTGCCAGCAAATTGCTGAATTTGGACCACGTACACCAAAAGCTTCTACTAATTAATGATTATCCTTTTCAAGAAGATTAGGCGAACAAATACAGTATCTAGGATCACTATTTAAAACAGACACAAACATGCACATAATGAGAGAGAGAGTACAAAACCAAAAAAACAACTTTTTCCTTTCCTTGACTACATTTTGATTAGGTAAAACTGAATTTTTACGACATCAAATGCAACAAATGAAGATAGAACAGAGTCACCAAGTTACCACCTACATCAGCTGTGGTTCACCTGCCAGAAGCACTGCTTTAAAATTAAACCAATATCGGCAATAATAAAAAGAAGAGAATAAATGAAATTAAAGTGAAAAGACATTTAAAAATGTGACTGGATTTATATATTACTCCTAAACTACTGGAAAAGATTTTGAGTAGTTAGAATGTCCCAAAGTTCTAGCACAAGAAAGAAGGAAGAAAAAAGACTAACCAGGTTCTGAAGACTCTTGGTACTAGGTAGAAATGAAAGGTCTGGCTGGGAAGGTATGACTGGCTGGGAAGGTATGATAGACGTATTAAACCATCAGTGTCAAAACATATGCTATCCTGCATAACTGATGGTATATGACTGTTTTGCCTTTAGTTTGATGCATTTTGAGTCATGGTATGCATGAAGTGGCTACCATGTTTGAAAATCCTTCAATGTCTAAGGTGATTTTCCTTCTGGCAGTCAGACAAATAACTACAAATCAGAATTAGCTACACATCCAGAACAATAACACGTACTTTGAGAAAAGAGAAAATGTAAAGATGACTAAGGATGTTGACACTGAAGCAGGAGTATGGATTGAATAACCTTTAGCATCCAAAGTTGATCTGATTATGGAAGGTGTTTCATTCCATTAGAGTGACACCAACTTAACTGAGCACAAAAAGAGAACAAAACTGTGGATACTGACCTGATTATTTAGATGCATAAGGGATTTGTTACCACCTAATTTTATGTTTCTTTGACATACACATGCACAAAAGCAGGCCCAAAAATAGCATCATTTGGTTCTCTATATTCCAAGGAAATTTGCACAGAAGCAACAATCATGCAGCAATCCAGNTTACTGGTTAGCATGGTACGTGACAGTTAACAAGATTAACTCTACGATGTCGTTCAACAAATCAGCAAGGTGCGTGATAATTAACAGGACGAACTCCATTATGTGAGCACAATAAACAAATATTTTAACCGATTAATCGCGTCAACCACCACTCTTCTTTCCACCAAACCCTCAACCAGCAGGAGCGAACTACACCAAACTAAACAACACAAACGCACCAATAAACAAACGGCCTGATCGCTATTACCAGAAAACATAAGAGAGAGCGAGAGAGAGAGAGAGAGAATCCCTAGCTTCCACCGTCCAATGATCGAGGGGAATGAGAGAACGTACCGCAAGGATCCCGACCGTTTGGATCAGGAAAAAAAGATTCCGGTGGACTGTTTCCAATAAATGTTCAAGAAGCGCCGATTCTCGTCCAATGGTCCTCAACGCTTTTCTTCCGGCCGCCGGGCATTGGCCTCCCGGCGACTCTAATGGCGCCGGGTCATCCTCCCCCTAGGTCGTCCTCCCTCGGAAGAGCCGAGGCGCCGAGGGCAGGGGGCTCGAGCACCGTCGGGTAGCTCTTCATAAGGATCTGTGCCTTCCGGTGAAATAGTTAGCTAGCAACCACCGTTCCAAAGAACCGAGGGCCCCATTTCCCGTCTGTCTATAGGGATGGGTACGGTACTCTCAATAACTCTGTCCATATCCCACCATTTAGTCAAGCTTGGGCTGCTAGGGCTGCTAGCAATGACTTCGAGTTCGCCTAAGCCGACTTTGCAGAGCCTTGGGCCTGTTCGGTCCGACCTGATGTCCAACTTTAGAACCACATGCCAATTTTAAATTTTATAAATTGATTTTTTTTTTAAATTATATACATGTCAATTTAAAAAAATTGAAAGTGTAAGCCGCCCTTTCTCTCGGTCCATGAATAGCAACACTGAGAGATTTGAACAAGCCAAGGGACATGTAATATATGTGCCTATCTGTATTAGTCGAATAAGCGATGTGCCTTCTATGTACTCACCTGTCTCGTTAGTTACCCTCTTCCTTTTATTGCTGTTGAACTCTTCTTCTTGAGGATCAGCCCTCGAAACGGGGGTACTCCATCACAATGCCAAGGACAACTGGTGATTTGGAACGAACTCAGTTCTACCATATTAGATTTAAGGTGGATTAGGTGTAATCATGGAATCTGGATCTAAGTTCTTGCTCAAACTCTATTTTTTAAGTTCACATTTGGATTCAACTGGCAGATTGAGTGATATGTTCTCGCTGGATTCTTCATCCGATCTGAATCGGTTATCCAGATCAAATTGGATCATAAATCTGCATATTAACTTTGAATCTGGCTTGTTTCTGCTCAATCAGATTCATTTTAAGCATTTTAAATTTGAAATCCGACTCTATTCTTTGAAGCCGAACGTAGACTCAACTAGCATGCTTCGGTATTATGGAATCAGGTCGAATCGGATCTGACTGAATTGAGTTATCAAATTGAAACCCGGCAGTAATCAAATTTAATTTGATCTTACCATGTATTCAGACACACGAAACCGAAACCTGCCCCACAGTAATATAGAAATTTTCATTAAATGAGATTAAGGGCCCGTTTGATAGTCGGGTGAGAAGAGGTTGAAATATGTACGGACGAGTGAAACCCACTAGAAAAGTTTCAAACAGGGTGAAATTTCACCTGTTTAATGTAAAAGGGAGCGGGTGAAATTTCACCCGCTAGACATTGCCTTTCTTTTACCTCATTTCACCCCGAACCTCCTCCCCGCACTTCTCCTCCCTCATTCCTGCCTTCTCACCGTCGCACCAGAGGCATCGCCGCTCTCACCGTCGCCACTCCGCTCCTCTGTCGGTTCGCTTTCTCCCTTTCTCTCTTGCTCTTGCTCATGCCTTAGCTTTCTCCCTTTCCCTCTTGTTGATGCCTTCACCACCGTTCTGCAGCCTTTTATCTCCACCACGATCGAGCAAGCCAGCCATCTCTCTAACCTTTCTTCATTGCCAGGGCCGAGCAGTAGGGACATCTGCGAGGTAAATTCATGTCTCCCTCGCGTCAGGGCAAACTTCTGAACCACCGATTAGGGCATTCCTCTATAGTTGTTTAATTTTTCTCATTCATCATAGTCTTTGAATTCCTTCGTTTCGCATTGCTTCCACTGATTAATTTCTGTAGCCATCTCTTATACATTGAGTTTATCTAGTTCAAATTTCAATTTTATTTTTTGCTATATTGTGTAATGGAGGGATGGAAAGGAAAAGGTTTGGCACAACTTGCCCTTGCTGATCCCATGTCCAAAATTGTTTCAAAGTTGCAAAGGTGCTTGACAGAATCCAAAAGTTGTGCATCACTGAGCAATGAAGTTGTTCTTTGAGAAGCCGAACCAGAACAGGCAGAACTGCTGAACCGGGCATGCTTTGGCCTTCTAGTGGCAACAGTTACAAAAGGCAGGCAGTGGTTTCGGTTGGGACTAGAAGAGACTTTCTATCTGAGTAATGCACTCAATTGTCTTACAGTTGTCGGAGAAGATGGAAGTCCTAAAGATCCTCAAAATCTTGGAAAATGTATGAAAGATAGGCAGAGCATGTTTCTAATGATGTACAAGGCATATTCACATCTCAGGATGAAGAACTGGGTCGTGCGCCCGGGGTCACAATATGGTGTTGACTTTGTTGTGTATCGTCACCACCCTGCTCTTGTTCATTCTGAGTATGCGGCTCTGGTTGTCTGGGATGGTGATTATGAATTCGGCAAAGCTAGGATGAGAGTGTGGTCTGACTGGCATTGTATGCTTAGACTTTGTGGCAGTGTTGCTAAGTCATTGTTGGTGCTTAGCATATCTGGTGTGAATAGTTCCAATGAGTTTCATGCTTGTTTGGATGAGTGGACTATTGAAGAGTATACAATAGGGAGGTGGGAGGATAACAAGACATATTATGCTGAACTGGATTGACCACCATATTGTGGAATCAACTAACCATCTTCTCCAAGGACATTTTGAGAATTCCACGGTATGATTTTCAATTAGATGAATTTAAAAGATTGGAGATCTTTTGGACATGGGTTTACAATGTTGATAACTGATGAAGCGGGAGATCACGAAAATGAAAATCACCTAGCATAGGAGAGAGAGGCAGAGAGAGAGGTTTAATCTTTCAGTCTTTGTAACTCATTCGTTTTGTTTAATCTGATCAGGAAAAGCATTGGAATCACAAGAGGAAGTCCTATATCATTTCGTCATTGATTTTGTACTCCATATGCTAGCCCTCTTTTCATCAATACTTGGGAAGAACGTACCTATATTGTGCCACTCAACCCCCCCCCCCTCTCTTCAAGAAAGATCTTCACTGTTTTGCTTCGATGTGAAGACAAAGAAATGAAATCCTAATTTATGGATTAATAATCTTCGCTGGGTTTGATCAATTGGAGCTTTGCAGCTGCCTTAGTGGTTGCAGTAAAATCATTGGGGACGAGAAGAAAAAAACAATATTTTACCACGTTAAATTATTCATGTGTATCAAACAAGGTTAAATTTATCACGTTAAATTCTTATTGTGCATCAAACAAGGTTAAATTTACCACATTAAATTCTTCATGTGCATCAAACAAGGCCTCAGATTGGAAGGAGAAATTTTATCCTATAAATTTTTCCAGAAAAAATTACCATGGTAAATTTACCACGTTAAATTTCACCCGACAATCAAACGGGCCCAGGGAGTGTTTTGGGTGACACTCTAAAAAAACCTGGTTTTGTGAAAGCCAAATTTTCACAAAACCTGATTAAAAACGAAGTTTTGTAAACTTGGCTTCGATGACAAGTGAAAAATTTAGTTTAGAGGTAAAAATTAGTCTTATTTGAAAAGGATGACAATAACGTGATAAAATTTTATTTGTAAGAACTAAGTTTTTTAGGGGTTTGTAATCACCCCAAATTTTTCTGAAAGATTATGATGTTTTATCCAAGCGCAAAATTCAAATTTAGGCACAAGATTCAAATCCAAAATACAATTTTTAGATCCAGATTCAAATCCAAAATACATCTTTTAGATCCAATTAATCCAAAATACAACTTTCATATCCAAATTAGATCCAAAACCCAAGTTCATATCCAAATTGATCATTTAAGACTCATTTGCCCATCCTTTTAACAAAAAACCTCCTTTTAGAGGGTGATTCTAGTCTTTTAGGGTGGACAAGACCCATTTACCATTTCTTTTGACCAAAAATCTCCTTTTAGAGGGTGATTTTAGTCTTTTTGGGTGGACAAAACCAATTTACCCCCTCCTTTTGATAGAAAATCTCCTTTTAGAGGGTGATTTTAGTCTTTTTAGGTCAAAAAATTCAAATTTAGGGTTTTCACTCCAAAATCTTCTATAAATACCCCTCATTTTCCCCCTCTTAGGTAAGATTGGCCCTTATGAGAAACTCTAGTGTATTCTCACTTGAAGACTTAGAGTTTCTCTTGAGCTCTCTCTCTCTCCCTCTTCATCTCTTCATTTTTCTCTCCAACTTAAAGCAAGCTACAACCCTCTTGGAGGCATCATCTTAGAGCTTCACTCAAAGAGGATCTTCAAATGAAGGTGTTCATCTTTCTTAGGTCATTTTTCATTAGAGGTATGTAATCATCATCCCTCTCATCTTTTTTTTTTCTCTTCTCATCTTCATCTCCCCATGGCCAAAGGAGATAACACTCAACATCTTTTTAGAGACAAGAGGCTATGCTCAAGTGCACCGTGAGCATAAGAAGATGAGATGATATTTTGTTTTATGATTAAATCATGCTATTTCAAGTATTCTTGTTGTTGTTGTTTTTCATTAATATGTTATTATTATGTTATTTCTTTTTCTTGAACATAGTCTTGTTGTTATTTTCATTTATCTTTTTATCTTCATCTCCCCATGGCCAAAAGAGATAGCACTCAACCACTTTTTAGAGACAAGAGGCTATGCTCAAGTGCACCGGGAGTATGAGAAGATAAGATGATATTTTATTATGATTAAAACATGCTTTTTCAAGTATTCTTGTTGTTGTTGTTTTTTCTCTTCATTAATATGTTCTTACTATTATGTTTTTTCTTTTTCTTGAACATAGTCTTGTTATTGTTTTCATCTTCCCTTCTCATCTGCATCTCCCCATGGCCAAAGGAGATAACATCAACCTCTTTTTAGAGACAAGAGACTATGCTCAAGTGCACCGGGAGCATGGAAAGATGAGATAATCTTTCATTTCATGATTGAATCATGTTTTTCTATTTTATTGATTGTCTTCCTTTCTTCATTTTCTTTTCATCTTTATCTCCCCACCGTCAAAGGAGATAGCACTCAACCTCTTCTTAGAGACAAGAAGTTATGTTCAAGTGCACCGGGAGCATGGAAAGATGAGATGATCATTCATTTCATAGTTATATTATGCCCCCCTTCCTAGATGAATATTTCTCTTTCTATCATCCTCTATCTCTCTCTCTCTCTCTTTCCTTCCTTGAATATTGTCCATGTATCACCCATGCATAGTTGTTTGGTTTTTCGTCTATATGTGAATGTACGATGAGAATGAGAGTGTGGCTTGGGGTTTTTCATTTTTATCTTATTATTAATTTTTGAGGTTGGGACTTGTCCAACCCGGGAAAACCTTCACGAATATGTACATGTTAAAAATACATTCTCAAGTCATTACATATAAGTTTCCTTCCTAATCACCTCATTAGAAACCCTAATGAGTGCCTCATTATATTGTTTGTTTTCTTCCATACCCAACTGTGGAAGAAATATATCCATTATAATAACTAAGTAATAACATTTTATGTTTATATATAAATCATAGTTTCCAAAACATTTTCAAAACTAATCTCCTAATATGGCCTTAGGGACTTAGCTTAGACTATTGCATGAGTTCAAGCTCCCCTCCGGCCCACATTAAACTTGAAGTTGGTTTTTTTAAGCTATTTCTTGATTTTTAATCTTGTGAATGTATGAATGTATACACATGTTAAATACATCTATGCCAACATGATGATCCCCCCCGTCTTTCTCTCTTTATGCTTTCACTTTTCATTTTATAAATTCTCATATGTGCATGAATACGTATGTACATGTGCTCCATTTCCTCTCTTTCAAATATTTATTCTCCTTTTCAAGACAAATATCTTCTCTTACAAAATTTATTATACATGCCTATATATACGTATGTATATTTTTTTTTCCTCTAAAACCTATCTTTCTCTTCAAATTAATACGTCTTTTTCTATTAAGCTTTCATATATGTGTGTATATGTGATGGTATGTATACATATATGCATGTCTCCCTCTATCTCTATCTCTCTCTTTTCATAAGAGTGTTTTATCTCTTGTATTCTTTTAACATTCTCCTCTCACGATCTTTCTATTTACCAACTTCATTAAGACCACAAACTTAGTAATGACCCAATATTGAAATCATACTTGATGGTCTACAATCTCAATCTCTTTTTCAAAAACTTCTCTTTCTCATATACAATAATTATAACAACAAAAATCTTAGATGTATGTTGTGGTAGGAATGACTTTAGATGAATGTTGTGGTAGGAATGTTTTACATTCTTCCAATCATATAGGATAAATGCATTCATGCATTCTCACCTACTTTATTTCACTTATTATGATCACAACCACATCTCCAAAAGAACTTAAACAAGAGAGGATGGAGCTCTAACTAGGTGGTAACCGAATTAGAGCAAAATCTTAAACCTACTTAAAGTCTTAAGAGAACACTAAAGTGATTTCAAAATGATTTCACAAGCTTTTCAAATGATATTTACTAATTCCACTTTTTCCTCAAAATATTTCACATTTTCAAGCAACTCTTCAAGAGTCTTTTCAAAAGTTTGAAACATCAAATTGTCAATATTTTCTACACCGCATATAGAATCAAAAGGATATTTAAGTTAAAATGAAATGCATCAATGATGAACATAGCCGTTGGATTAATTACCCCCGGTAAAGGCACCGGGAATGGTCAATCCTCGTACCGACGGGCGAGTCCCTTTTCTTTTCTATTTCAAAACAAAACTCAATTTTTTGAAGCACTCTAAAACCAATAAAATTTAGAGATGCAAATAGATGGCGACCGTGATGGGACCCGTCATTGTTTAGCTATGATTATAATTGATGCATTTTTCAATAACTTGAATAACTTTTATTGTCAATGATAAAACATGTCTCTACTTTGGCCTAACCCCATTGGCGTTTCATCACATTTCTTAGTGATTGTATTTGATTTCTTGCATATACGACTAATTGAAGAGGATCAATTATGTTCACTTAGGTTTAGGATAAAATACAACCCTCCTCAATTTAAGAGTTGTTTGAAGACCATGTTTGCTCTTCTATTTATTTTAATCATCATCTTAGGCAACATTTCATTAGAAACTTTGCATGATTTCTTACATTTCAAAATTTCTCATACCTATTTGTCCCCGTCATCATGTTGCTGGGTTTGGTCTTTGGCGGTAGCACAAAACTAAACCTTACAACTAGACCACACCTTGGGCGAAAAGCCCCCTCGTTAGTACCATGAGTGGTAATTTATGGTATATCGATGAGTGATCAAAAAGAAGTTGATGAGCCCTACCCTTGGTTGCCTAAGGAAGAATCTATGCTCGTACTAAACCATTTGGCTAAGGTATATTAGCATAACTTGACATTGGATTATCGTAACACAAAAGTATCTCAATTAGGTTCCTATACCCAATTTTCTAAAAAAAAAAAAATTATTTCATGATAAATGTTGATGGTATTGAAACCTTATGTGATGATTTACAACTTCATTCCATACCTATACTTCATATTGTCTTTGTCAACCTAGTCAATGTTTTCCACTAATTCAATTTTTATCTTTTAGAGTCATCATTCAAGATGTATTCTTTCCAACATGGTGTCACATTCCCTTATGATCACATCCTCTTTGGGGAAGGTCCCGAACGGTCCACCTATATTTCTTTTGAGTCTAAACCTTTGGCTCCCGAATGATATCGGACTTGGCATCCCACCTTCTCTCGGATGTTTCCTTCTTACTTTGAAGAATGTGGGCTAGAGACAGTAGCAAATGGAGGAATGCAGTCAGTTGATGAAAATTTGGCACATGCAATCGCCGAGCGTTGGAACCCAAGGACCTCCTCTTTTTGGTTTTCATGGGGAGAAATGACAATATTACTAGATGAATTTGCCGAAATACTAGACCTCCCTACCCCAACTTGTGACCCAAATGATCTATTGGAAAAATAATTCCTTATGAACCCAACCAAGGTCAATGCAAATGACCTCATTGCTCACTTTACTGGATGAAAAACTTGGCCTTTACTAAAAAATCATGAAAATCAAAGCATCAACATGAAAAATTTGTATGAAGAATTTGGAACCTATGTTGAACCTTCTACCCTACCTCGAAAAGCCATAGGGAGAATTAAACTTTGTATGATGCTCTGCACAGTAGGAGTGACCCTTTTTACCAATGGAAGTAACCTTTTAGATGTCTGTATTGCCCAACTTGTTCGGGCATGGGGGCATAGAGGGACCCGACACTTGTCAGTTGCAATGACAGCCTTAGTATTCCTTTACCGAGGACTCACCCGCTTTACCATTGGAGATACCGACTTCATAGAAGGATGCACATATGCTTTACAATTGTGGTTTCTCAAGCATGCGGGACCCCAAGCACGTCTATTCAGAAACATTGATGGATCATTGACAACCTTGAAGCAATACCGTCGTTTGATCGAGCAATTGAATGAAGGAGAGATCATTTGGGACTATTGTGATTGTCGGCAGAACCTACCCCAATACACTCACCATCATCATGGGCGTACCACACTCTTGGGCCCTTACTTCATAGTTGATTATTGTGCTGATAGATGTATGAGAATTCTCTCAAAGGCAGAAGATGGTTTGTGTGCATGCACCAATTGGAGTCATTACTGAATTCGACCTTAGTTCTCCTCAATGGACGGCATTGTTTGCAGTAGCTCGACAAGAATGGAAGACACATATATCATACACTTGGTTCATAGGCCCAGTGGTGAAGAAGGAATATGCTGAGTGGTGGGATGCCAACCGACCACCATCCATCCTTCCCTAAAAGTTTTATGTTGTCAACTTTGCATTCCTTCTGTCGTTGTCATCTTTATTAGTATCTTTGGATGTAACTTTTAAAACTTGTAATGCAATATGAACCTTCATTTTGTCATCATTTCCGTCCAATAACTCTATTTTCTCATGTCATAAGGTAAATACTTGAAAGTCAACAAGATGGTTGAAACTAGATCGCAAGCTAAGCAGACTCCTCAGAACGAGGGTTCATTTTCTGAACTCCGACCAGAAACACTTGGCCTCCCAGCAATCAAGCCAGAAGCTTATCATATGTTTCGTTTATTCATAGAGCGATTCATGAAAGAGCAAGAAAAGCAAAAAGCCTTGATGGTTACTCCAGAGCCAGAGAATGAAAAGGCTACCAAGTAGAAAAGAAAGAAGAAGAAGAAGAAGAAGTCCTCTCGTACAGATCAGTATGAAGATTATTTGAGTTCGGATTCGGCAATTAGTAAGGAAGAAAAACCCGAACTGCTTCCTCTCAAAAAGAAAAAGACAACAAAAAAAAGCAAAAGGAGAAAAGAAATTATGATAGAAATCAGCTCACTCAGTCCTATCACCACTGAAAGTTCGGAAGAGAAGCCCAAAAGGAAGAGAAAGTCTACCAAGAAAGGCAAAAAGACCAAGAAGTACATCCCCAACAGTAGCTCGAACAGTGAGAATCCTGAAGAAAAAGTAAATGAGATCAAGGGCAAGAAGAAAAAACCAAGCCAGAATTGGTTGAATCAAGTGATGGTGAAAGTCCGACTAAGTGCAAATTCTATGAAATGGAGAAATGAATGAACAATCTTGAGCTTAGGAGGAAGGGAAAACGTTCATATTCATGTGAGGACTACTACCTTGGCATTGAAGGGGACGAAGACGTGAAAGGTCTGCCCAGAGAATTCATCAGATATGATGGAACCACTTGCCCACACGTTCATCTTTCAACCTTTTTCAATGATTGCTACAAAATTCAAACAAATAATAGAGCTTTGTTCCGATATTTTTCAAGAAGTCTTGAAGGCATTGTTGCACAATGGTACAAATAAAATGTCAATCCAATCGAGCTGAAGGAGTTTGACAAATTGATTAACATGTTTGTCAAAAGATTTGAACAAAATGCTCTCATGGCTCCAACCCTCAGTACCATTTGTAGTCTTTGTCAGAAACAGGGAGAAAAGACTCGAGAATTCATCCAAAAGTGGAGAATTCAATGCAATAAGATGAGGGAGCTCATTTCTGAGACACAAGTCTTGTCACTCATCATAAAAAATCTTGCCCAACCCTTGAAAAGTCTCATTCGCAACGCCCTGATCAAAGAAGGAAGGACACAGTTGCCCACACACTTCATAGCCAATGCTGGCATTAGAAATGATCATGGCAACAACTACAAGCATGACAAGGAAGTCAGTTTCAAGAAGAACGCACAGTTTCTCAAAGGCGATGATGAAAGGAAAAACAAACACCCAGGTTGGAGCTGCGACCAAAAATTCACTCATCTCAGCCAGTCTCGTGAGAAGATCCTCAAATACCTTCTCGCCAAAGGAACTATCATCTTGCCAAAAGTATCAGAGTCTCCAAAAATGATGGGAGGAAATAAAGAAAAACTATGCAAATTTCATCGTGCCCCTGGTCATGACACTGAGGATTGTTTTATCCTCAAAATATTTTTCAAGACTTCATCAACAAGGATCTCAAGATTTGTGATGATAGCACCCCTGAGATACTATGGAATCCATTCCCTGACCACGGAAAGACGGTAGTGGCCATGATCTCTACAGGCACTCCACTTCTGTACCATCCACAAGACCACATTCGACCTTATATTGGGAGCAGTTCACACAAAGTCATGGTGGTAGACTAAGGTAAGGAACCTCTGGATTTCATTGCTATGATGAATGACATGACAGAAAGTATTGTCTAAGAAACTTCCCATGATTCCGAAGACTTTTATATTACAAGGCGACAAATCATCAGATGACTCCTCAGATGAAGATCCATGCTATTTGGACGTTCTCCCCTTGGAAGAGTGTATGGATGAGGGAGACTCGGTTCAAGCTTCTAAAAATCAGTCAATTACCTTCTCAGAAAAAGACCTCTCAAAATGAGGATATTTCCATGAAGATGCTCTTTACATCGTTGTTCAGGTCAATGGGATGACGGTGCCACATGTTTTGATTGATGGAGGAAGTGGTTTGAATATTTGTCTTGATCTCATGGCTAAAACATTGGGGTTCCGTGAAAACAAATATCGCTCAAATGATATCAAGATGTACGGATATGATGGCCGAAGCATGAAAAACAAAGGTACTCTCGATATGAATGTGACCATCGAAAATACTAGCCATCACATTGTGTTCCATGTGGTAGATGTGCCACCATCATATAACTTTCTTTTAGGACGACCCTGGGTCCACCAAATACGAGGAGTCTCATCCACTCTTCATCAATGCCTCAAATAGAATTTTGGCACATCAGTCATCACCATACGTGCTGAGGATGCAACCGAAAGGCTAGTGCAACCAATACTCCCTAGGCCAATTGATCCAGTGGATGTACCCATCATAAGAACAACAAAGGACGGACCTTTGGAAGAATGGATGCAGAACATAAAGATAGGCGAATCATCTAAAAGTGCCCATATTGTTTTGAGCAATCATGCAAGTTATCAAGAACATCATTTATGTGTTCATTTCACGAAAAATCCTAAAGGTTTTTAGTTGCTTCTGAAAGGCGGCTACCGTCCATTCACTGGCCTCGAAAAAAATGAAGATGGCATCTTGCAGCCGATTAACATCCCTTTTCAGATAAACACGAGAGGACTGAGATATCATGAAGGAATTTGAAGAAGATCTTGGGGGCTAATATTATTCACTTTTGTTTCAAATCCTCCCATGAATTTTTGTAATTTTAAATATTTTTTTGTTTGGTCTCATGAGAGGACCCATTCTATGAACTAAGAACTTTTTTTTTATATGCAATACAAGTAATATTTTGTTGTCAATTTTAATTTCGTCCAACTCTTTCCTTTATCCTCTTTACATGATGTCAGAACTCAATATGTCTCAGTTTATTCTTTTTTCGTGGAAGTCCCCCCAGAAAGCATTTATCGAACAAGTAGTCGGTGAAAGGGATTCTATGACAATACTCGACTCAAAATTACCAGAATTCACTCAGATTCAGAAACAAGAACATCCATTATCTTTGGTTAATGATCCAATTAAAGAGATTAATATTGGAACCAATGAAGATCCTAAAATTCTTCAAATTGGCACCAGTTTGTCAGTAGATGAGAAGAAAAGATTGGTGGACTTTCTTATAAGTAACCAAGAAGCTTTTGCTTGGACTTATGAAGATATGTCAGGTTTAGACCCCCAGTTGGTCGAACATCGTTTGCCCTTAAATCCTAATTGCAAGCCGATTAAGCAAAAATTGCGCAAGCTTGACCCTCGACTAGAAGACCTTGTAAAAGAAGGACTAGAGGACCTGCGAAAGGCAAAATTCATTCGTGCCATTGATTACCCCGAATGGTTGGCGAACATCGTGGTGGTCACCAAGAAAAATGGCAAAGTTAGGTTGTGCATCGACTTTCGAGACTTGAACAAAGCTACACCGAAGGATGATTATCTTCTTCCAAACATTGATCTGTTGGTAGGCAGTACTGCAGACCATGCAATGTTTTCTTTCATGGATGGATATGCGGGGTATAATCAAATCAAATTAACAGTCAAAGATCAACCTAAGACCACTTTTACTACACCATGGGGCACTTTTTGTTACACGGTAATGCCATTTGGGTTGAAGAATGCTGGAGCAACCTATCAAAGAGTCATGACTGCCATCTTCCATGATCAAATGCATAAAATCATGGAAGGGTATATCGATGACATATTGATCAAATCTAAGACGAGAGAAGATCACATTGAAACCCTTGCCCAAGTATTCGAGAGGCTTTTAGAGTATAAGCTTTGCTTGAATCCTCAAAAATATGTGTTTGGGGTTGAGTCAGGCAAGCTCTTGGGTTTCATGGTCAGTAAGAAGGGTATTGAAATTGATCTTACCAAAGCTAAGGCAATAATCGATATGCCACTACCTACCAATATCAAGGAGTTGCGAAGCTTTCAAGGACGAATCTAATCCATGAGACGATTCATTTCTAATCTGGCCATGAGATGCAAACCATTCAACCAACTGCTGAGGAAAGGCATCAAGTTTGAATGGGGTTTTGAATGCCAACAGTCATTCGAAAGGATCAAGAAGTACCTTCTAAATCCGCCAATTCTAAAACCATGTTGGGTAGATCATTGCTGCTTTACATCACAGTGAATGAGTCAGCATGTGGTGGTTTTTTGGCACAATATAAGGAGGAAGTCGCATCGAGCATGCAATCTACTACATTAGCAAGACTTTTGTCCAGTACGAAAAGAAGTACTCTCCAATAGAGAAAACTTGTCTGGCATTGGTTTGGATGTGTTAGAAGTTGAGACATTATTTATTAGCTTGTGAGGTCAAGATGCTCTCCAAGCTAAATCCTCTCAAGTACATCCTGGAACAACCATTCCTTAATGGTCGTATCGCTAAATGGCAAGTTCTGTTGATGCAATATGATCTTGAATATGTGTCTCAAAAGTCAATCAAAGGACAAGCAATTGCGGATCAGTTAGCAGACTTCCCTTAGTACGAAGAAATCAGAACAAATGATGAGTTTCCAGATGAATATGTACTAAGATTGGAAATGGTTCCGATATGGAAGATGTACTTTGATGGGTCCAGAAATGTGATGGGAGCAAGCATAGGCATCTTACTCATCACTCCGAAAAACAAAATGATCATGTATTCTTTGAAACTTGATTTTCCATGTACCCATAACATGGCTGAATATGAAGCCCTCATACAAGGACTTCGTTTTTTATTGAGTTTTCAAGTGAAAAGAGTGCATGCTTTCGGCGACTCTCAACTTATTATAAACCAAGTGAATGGAGAATGGCAAGTCAAAGACGAAAAGTTGGTGTCATATCAAGAAATCGCTACCTCCTTAATCCATCAATTTGAAGAAGTACAATTGGCTCACGTAAAGAGAGAAGGTAACCCTATTGTGGATGGCATCACAAGCTTAGGATCCACTATCACTTTTCGAACCAATGAAGCAATCCATTCTTTTGAGATTGGAAGATTAGAACACCCTGCGTTTGAAATGATGACGCATGTTCATCATATCCAAGGGGGGAATATGCCTTGGTACCATGACATCAAAAAGTACATCGAAAGCGAAGAATTCCTAGTTGAAATGCCAAAAAATGAACAAAAAGCAATACAACGTATGTCAACAACATACTTCATTCTTGCAGGGGTATTATACAGACGTGGATTTAGCACTGAATACTCTCGGTGCCTTGATGAAGATGAGGCGAAGAAAGTCATCGAAGAATCACATCAAAGAGATTGTGGGGGCCATGTTGGTTATCAAACTCTCACCAAACAAATAATTCAAGTAGACTATTATTGGCCTACCATGCAAAAAGATTGTCACTAAAACGTCAAAAGATGCAAAGAATGTCAACTGCATGCTCCAGTGATCCATGCCCCAACCTCTCACTTGCATTCTGTGACATCTCCTTGGCCATTTTCAATGTGGGCCTTTGATGTAGTCGGACCGATATCTCCTGCAGCTTCCAATGGTCATAAGTATTTTCTTGCTGGAACAGACTATTTTACCAAGTGGGTAGAAGTCGTCACACTCAGAACAGTGTAGTGTCCTTCATTCACAAAAATCTTCTTTGCAGATTTGGAGTCCCTCATGATATAGTATCTGACAACGGAACTCGTTTCAAGAATGAAAAGATGAGGCAATTATGCAGCAAGTACCATATCACGCACCAGTTTTCAGCTCCTTATTACCCCCAAGGCATTGGCTACCAACAAGATCCTGATCCGCATCTTGGAACGGACAGTAGAAACTGGAAGAGATTGGCATGAAAAGATGCATAACACTCTATGGGCATATCGCACCACTATGAGAACTCCAACAAATGACACTCCAGTAGAGCTAGTCTATGGAACAAAAGTGGTTCTACCATTACATGTGTTGAAACCTGCTTTGAGGTTTGCTTCTCTCATAGAGCTCCCTCTTACTCAATATCAACAGAAAAGGCTAATGCAGCTCGATTTTCTAGATGAAAAGAGGCTAAAAGCAGCTGAACATGCTGAAGCTTATCGCCAAAGGGTAGCCGGACAATTTGCCAAGTCAGTTATCGAGAGACAGTTCAAAGTGAATGATTCGGTCCTACGATCTGCAGTGTACCTCAGAGGACGACCACGAGACAAGTGGGCACCAAATTGGGAAGGCCCATATGTCATTAAGGATGCTTTGCCCCACAATTCATACCGACTAATTGATGTTGATGGAGCGAAACTTGCGGATCCTGTTAATGCCATTCACCGCAAGAAATTTTATGCCTAGTTCTCTTGTATTCATTTTCCAATCAATGTCAAACATTTGTGTTTCCACATCGACTATTCAATCTAGATTCTTCTCAGTCGTAAAACATGACAATACATTGGGGTATTTTTTTATTATTATTATTATCGCTCAGGGCTTGAGAGCAACCCGTGTAGGTAAAGAGTTAAACCTGCAATATGAGGGCAACCCATGCAGACAAGGGGTTAAACCTGCAATGCTAGCCAAAGCAACCCATGCAGGCAAGGGGTTAAACCTGCAATGCTAGCCAAAGTTACACAAGCAATTAAAGGGTTCAACATGTGATGCAAGTCAAGACAACCCATTTCAAGGGGGGTTAAACCTGAATTCAATATTGACAAACCCGTGCAGGCAAGGGGTTAAACCTGCAATATAAGCTCCAACCACTCATTCAAGTAAGGGGTAAAGCCTGAAACATCTCTATGAAAATGTTTTGTTAGAAAATTTTGTGGTGTTTATCTTTGTCACTAAGCAGGGCTAACACTGGCTTATTAACAAAGAGGGGCATCTATAATCACCCCAAATTTTTCTGAAAGATGATGTTTTATCCAAGCGCAAAATTCAAATTTAGGCACAATATTCAAATCCAAAATACAACTTTTAGATACAGATTCAAATCCAAAATACAACTTTTAGATCCAAAATACAACTTTCATATCCAAATTAGATCCAAAACCCAAGTTCATATCCAAATTGATCATTTAAGACTCATTTGCCCCTCCTTTTGGCAAAAAACCTCCTTTTAGATGGCAATTTTAGTCTTTTTGGGTAGACAAGACCCATTTGCCCTTTCTTTTGACAAAAAATCTCCTTTAAGAGGGTGATTTTAATCTTTTTGGGTGGACAAGACCAATTTGCCCCTCATTTTGACAGAAAATCTCCTTTTAGATGGAGATTTTAGTCTTTTTAGGTCTAAAAATTCAAATTTAGGGTTTTGGCTCCATAATCTTCTATAAATACCCCTCATTTTCCACCTCTTGAGTAAGATTGGTCCTTAAGAGAAACTCTAGTGTATTCTCACTTGAAGACTTAGAGTTTCTCTTGAGCTCTTTCTCTCCCCCTCTTTCTCTCTCCATTTTCCTCTCCAACTTGGAGCAAGCTACAACCCTCTTGGAGGCATCATTTTGGAGCTTCATTCAAATGGGATCTTCAAGTGAAGGTGTTCATCTTCCTTAGGTCATTTCTCATTACAGGTATGTAATCATCATCCCTCTCATTTTTTTTTCTCTTCTCATCTTCATCTCCCCATGGCCAAAGGAGATAACACTCAACCTCTTTTTAGAGACAATAGGCTATGCTCAAGTGCACCGTGAGCATGAGAAGATGAGATGATATTTTGTTTTATGATTAAATCATGCTCTTTCAAGTATTCTTGTTGTTGTTGTTTTTCATTAATATGTTATTATTATGCTATTTCTTTTTCTTGAACATAGTCTTGTTGTTTTCATTTTCTCTTTTCATCTTCATCTCCCCATGGCCAAAGGAAATAGCACTCAACCTCTTTTTAGAGACAAGAGGCTATGCTCAAGTGCACCGGGAGTATGAGAAGATGAGATGATATTTTATGTTATGATTAAACCATGCTTTTTCAAGTATTCTTGTTGTTGTTCTTCTTTCTCTTCATTAATATGTTCTTACTATTATGCTTTTTCTTTTTCTTGAACATAGTCTTGTTATTGTTTTCATCTTTCCTTCTCATCTTCATCTTCCCATGACCAAAGGAGATAGCACTCAACCTCTTTTTAGAGACAAGAGGCTATGCTCAAGTGCACCGAGAGCATGGAAAGATGAGATAATCTTTTATTTCATGATTGAATCATGTTTTTCTTTTTTATTGATTGTCTTTCTTTCTTCATTTTCTTCTCATATTTATCTCCTCATGGCCAAAGGAGATAGCACTCAATCTCTTGTTAGAGACAAGAGACTACGCTCAAGTGCACCGGGAGCATGGAAAGATGAGATGATCCTTCATTTCATAGTTATATTATGCCATCCTTCCTAGTTGAATCTTTCTCTTCCTATCATCCTCTCTCTCTCTCTCTCTCTCTCTCTCTCTCTTTCCTTCCTTGAATATTGTCTATGTATCACCCATGCATAATTGTTTGGTTTTTCATCTATATGTGAATGTACGATGAGAATGAGAGTATGGCTTGGGGTTTTTCATTTTCATCTTATTATTAATTTTTGAGGTTGGGACTTGTTCAACCCGGGGAAACCTTCACGAATATGTACATGTTAAAAATGCATTCTCAAGTCATTGCGTATAAGTTTCCTTCCTAATCACCCCATTAGAAACCTTAATGAGTGCCTCGTTATATTATTTGTTTTTTTTCATACCCAACGGTGGAAGAAATATATCCCTTGTAATAACTAAGTAATAAAGTTCTATGTTTATATATAAATCATAGTTTCCAAAACATTTTCAAAACTAATCTCCTAATATAACCTTAGGGACTTAGCTTAGACTCTTGCATGAGTCCAAGCTCCCTTGGGGCCCACATTAAACTTGAAGTTGATTTTTTTAAGCTATTTCTTGATTTTTAATCTTGTGAAGATATGAATGTATACACATGTTAAATACATCTATGCCAACATGATGATCCCCCCCGTCTTTCTCTCTTTATGCTTTCACTTTTCATTTTATAAATTCTCATATGTGCATGAATACGTATGTACATGTGCTCCATTTCCTCTCTTTCAAATATTTATTCTCCTTTTCAAGACAAATATCTTCTCTTACAAAATTTATTATACATGCCTATATATACGTATGTATATTTTTTTTTCCTCTAAAACCTATCTTTCTCTTCAAATTAATACGTCTTTTTCTATTAAGCTTTCATATATGTGTATATGTGATGGTATGTATACATATATGCATGTCTCTCTCTATCTCTTTCTCTCTCTTTTCATAAGAGTGTCTTATCTCTTGTATTCTTTTAACATTCTCCTCTCACGATCTTTCTATTTACCAACTTCATTAAGACCACAAACCAAGTAATGACCCAATATTGGAATCATGCTTGATGGTCTACAATCTCAATCTCTTTTTCAAAAACTTTTCTTTTTTATATACAATAATTATAACAACAAAAATCTTAGATGTATGTTGTGGTAGGAATGACTTTAGATGAATGTTGTGGTAGGAATGTTTTACATTCTTCCAATCATATAGGATAAATGCATTCATGCATTCTCACCCACTTTATTTCACTTATTATGATGACAAGCACATCTCCAAAAGAACTTAAACAAGAGAGGATGGAGCTCTAACTAGGTGGTAACCGAATTAGAGCAAAATCTTAAACCTACTTAAAGTCTTAAGAGAACACTAAAGTGATTTCAAAATGATTTCACAAGTTTTTCAAATGATATTTACTAATTCCACTTTTTCCTCAAAATATTTCACATTTTCAAGCAACTCTTCAAGAGTCTTTTCAGAAGTTTGAAACATTAAATTTTCAATATTTTCTACACCGCATATAGAATAAAAAAGATGTTTAAGTTAAAATGAAATGCATCAATGATGAACATAGCCCTTGGGTTGATTACCCCCGGTAAAGGCTCCGGGAACGGTCAATCCTCGTACCGACGAGCGAGTCCCTTTTCTTTTCTATTTCAAAACAAAACTCAATTTTTTGAAGCACTCTAAAACCAATAAAATTTTGGGATGCAAACAGGGTTTCATCCATATGCTACCGTAGTGATCACCATAGAACAATCAAGCTTTGATTTGAATGTGTTGATTTCCATTCCCCATGTTAGATACGACCCTATTGTTTCTGTTTTTTTCAAACATGAAACAGGAAGAGCAAATAACAATTAAAATTGAGATGTAAGATAGCCATTGTCAAATAAGTAGGACAAAGTTACTTTATATATTTTGGTATAAATTTAAATCTTATTGCGCACAATTAATTACATCCTTTTTTTTTAGATGGAAGAAACAAAGATGGAACTATTGAGATAGTCATTTCTTTATCAACATACTGATAGCGTAGCAGATCCAACGAGATCCCAATCCAGCGGTGATTATAGAAACACACCACAAAGGCAAGAAAAACAAACTGAAGACAAAAGCAAGAAAATTGAGGAAAAAGGAAACCAGTGTCAATTGATAAAAACCCATGATTACAGCAGCAAGGAAGATGAAACTGTCAAGCCAAAAAGGGGAAGAATATCCCAACGGATGAATAAGCCAAACTGTAAACAAAAGAAAAGACATCTTTCCAAGATTGACATGATGTAATCCTTCCTCTATAAATAATGAAACCTCACCTAGAATAAACGGTGAGAGAGGATCATTGTGGACGTAGGAGAATCATTCTCCGAACCACGTTAAGCTCTGCGTCTCTCATTCTCTCTTCATTGTTTTTCATTATGGTATCAGAGCTTTGAAAACCAGCAGTTGAAAACAGACTGCACCTTCCACTGGAAATCACCACTCATGGTGAGAATCTCTATTGGCGTGTTCAAGTTCGACAACTCTTGTCGTCGGGTAGATTCCAGAATAACCCAAGAGTTCTGCATATCATTTCCCAAGAACGACTGCTGATTTCTGCCCTTCTTGTTTATTGACTAGTGTTGTCTCCTCAGGTGATCGTTCACTGCAAGTTTATAGCTGAAATTACCTTCATTCCATTGAGGATTCAAGAGCTCCAAACTTGATCAGATTTGTGATTCATTATGGCATCAAACGGAGCTGTAACTCAGACGTCATTGCAAGGTACTGCTTTACCTTTACTGCATGCACCAACCACTTTACAGCAATACTTGAACATCAAGTTGACTGCGGATAATTTTTTACTGTGGAAATCGCAATTTCTACCTTTGTTATATTCATATGATCTGCTTGGGTTCATCGATGGTTCTAAACCATGTCCGAACCAATATATCACTAGTAGTGATGGGAGATCTCAATCTATTAATCCTGAATATGTGACTTGGATGAGACAAGATCAACTTCTCTTAAGTTGTATTATCTCCTCATTGTCTGAAACTGTTCTTGCGCAAGTAGTTGGGCTCAAGACGTCATATGAAGTATGGAATGCTCTTAAAAGATCCTATGTTGTTCATTCCCGCTCAAGAATCATGCAACTCAAAGAACAACTACAAGGACTTCGAAAAGGAAATTTAACTATGGATGATTATTTTTATAAAGCCAAGATGCTGGCTCACCAACTTGCTATTGCATCAAAACCAGTAGAAAAGGAAGACTTAATTATGCATATCTTGAGAGGACTTCCTCGAGAATACTCAGCTTTCAAAACTTCTTTGACCACTCGAGTAGATCCGATATCTCTCAGTGACTTGCACGGCCTACTGCTCACTCAAGAAACACAACTTGAAGATCATGATTTTGAGCATGAAACATTTACTCCTACCGCCCATTATGCCCAACCATATTCAACGAGGGAAAATTTCAACCGAAGACAGCCCTCAATGATTCAAAGGGGCCGTGGTCGAGGCCGTGCAGATCTGATGCAGGACATGGCAGGTCTGATTTTGGTGGAAAAAATCGTATTATTTATCAATTTTGTGATAAAATGGGTCACAGTGCCAAGACTTGCTTTAAAATAGCAAAGAAAGATCACAACGGAGCAACTATTACCAACATGAACTCGTCACCATCCTCAAATGCTCAGGTATATCACTCAGCTCCCCATATGCTAGATGATGCAAACTGGATCCCTGACACAGGAGCAACCCATCACATCACTAATTCTCTTGGGTCGATGACTATTCATGAACCTTATGAAGGCAATGACACCGTCAAGGTTGGAGATGGAACAGGTGTGTACATTAAAAACATTGGGTCAGCTTTCTTTCGTCTTCCTAAATCTACTGTTGCCTTGCGTAATATTCTGCATGCTCCTAAAATGGTTCATAATCTGTTATCTGTAAATAAATGTTGCAAGGATAATCAAGTTGTGTTTGAATTTTATGCTGATCAATGTGTGGTGAAGGACCAGCGTACAGGGGTGGTGATACTTCAAGGAAAGAGTAACAACGGCCTTTATCGTCTTCAACTCCCACAACCAGAAATTAATCAACCTCAAATTGAGAAGGTGGCATTATATGGAGAACGGACGACAGTTAGTAGATGACATGCTAGACTAGGACATCCTGCCTTGAATACTGTTAATTTTATTTTGAGACAATTTCAACTTCCTTTTGATTATGATGTCAAAAACAATTATTTTTGTGATGCTTGTCAATCTGAGAAATCACATGCGCTTCCTTTTACTCTATCTGATCATAAGGCCACTAAACCTTTAGAAGTTGTTCACTCGGATGTCTGGGGTCCAGCGCCCATGATTAGCAAAGATAGATATCAATACTATGTCTCCTTTATAGATGAATACTCTAAGTTTACATGGATTTACTTTCTAGCATATAAGTCTGATGTTGAAAAGGCGTTCAAAGCATTCAAGGTGAAAGTTGAAAATATATATGCTACAAAAATTAAATTTTTCCAATCTGACGGTGGTGGTGAGTATGCAGCACTTAACAAATTCTTTCAAGATCATGGTATTGAAAGAAAAATCTCATGTCCACATACACATGAGCATAATGACACTGCTGAAAGGAAACATCGCACCATTGTAGAAACGGGTCTTTCTCTTCTTAAACATGGAGGCGTTCCAGCAGAATTTTGGACATATGCTTTCAGCACAGCAACATACTTATTGAACCGTGTTCCTAGAACCGGACTCAAAGGCAAGTCTCCCTTTGAAACTCTACACAAACGACCTCCAGATTATACCTTTCTGCGAGTGTTTGGCTGCACTGTCTACCCAAACCTACAATCTTATCGTGGGCCTCCAAGTACATCTTTCTTGGGTATTCTAATGTCCACAAGGGATACTTATGTTACAACCTACAAAGTTCCAAAATCATTGTCAGCCGACATGTTGTGTTCAATGAGTCAAATTTTCCATTCCTCGACCAGCCAAAATCACTTGATGTTACCCATCCTACCACCACATCAATACCTATTCTTTTACCTGTGATACCTCCCTTACCCAACAATCCCTCAGGTCAGCCACCATCCAATCTAACCAGTTCTACATGTGAACCAAATGTCACCCAATCCCCAATACTTATGCCTGCCGAACCTTCAACTACTGATCCTCAAATGCCATCTCTTCGAACCCATAGTATGATCACTCGGTCACAAGATGGTATAAGAAGACCCAAACTCTCATTTCCAACGGCCTACCCTCTTCCCACTGCTCTTGTCACTCAATATTGCTCCAACCAGGAACCAAGAACTTATATCCAAGCACTCAAGTCAGTCCATTGGCAAGAGGCTATGGCCAAGGAAATGCAAGCTCTTCATCAAAATGGAACATGGACTCTTGTTCCACAGATTGAAGATATACCATTATAGGGTGTAAATGGATCTTCAAGATTAAACGTAAAGCTGATGGAACTTTGGAACGTTACAAGGCTCGATTGGTTGCCAAAGGCTATGATCAAATTGAAGGCATTGACTACTATGAAACATTCAGCCCTGTTGTAAAACCAGCCACCGTGCGCACTGTTTTATCTCTCGCTACTTCTCTCAGATGACCTATAAAACAGCTGGATGTTAATAATGCATTCCTTCATGGAGATCTGATTGAAGATGTATATATGGCTCAACCTCCAGGATTTGAAGATCGACATCACCCAGGTTATGTGTGCAAACTTCATAAAGCACTCTATGGACTTAAACAAGCTCCAAGAGCCCGGTACCATCGTCTCAGTCAGGCACTATCTGAAATGGGCTTTAAAATGTCTTAAGCCGACACCTCATTGTTCACCTTGATTACAGATCAAGTTAGGATCTTTATCATGGTTTATGTTGATGATATTCTAATCACAGGTAACTCTACTGAATAGGTTATTGAATTAATTCATCGCCTCAGTACAACCTTCTCTCTCAAAGATCTCGGCGAGTTACATTATTTCTTGGGTATTGAGGCTATTCCAACCTCAGAAGGACTGCTCCTATCACAACAAAAATATATCATTGACATTTTGGCTCGGACACATATGACTGGTGCCAAGCCTATCTCAACACCTCTACCAGCAAATTCCTCACTGACAAAGGTTGGAACATCCTTCTCAGATGCCACACTATATCGCCAGACAGTTGGGGCTCTTCAATACCTCACCATTACTAGGCCTGATCTATCCTATGCAGTCAATAAGGTTTGTCAGTTCATGCACACTCCTACGATTGATCACTGGAATGCAGTGAAACGGATATTACGCTATGCCAAAGCCACCATTCATCATGGCCTTCTCCTTAGACACAACTCATCCACTCACCTGCATGCCTACTCCGATGCGGACTGGGCTGGCTGTCCAGACGATCGCAAGTCCACTGGGGCCTATGCTATCTTCCTTGGCTAGAATTTGATCTCTTGGAGTTCGAAGAAACAATCAACTGTAGCTCGATCCTCCACTGAAGCTGAATACCGGGCAGTCACCAACGCTGCTGCAGAGATCCTTTGGCTTAAATATTTATTACATGATATGGGTATCTCTCCTTCTGAACCACCAATCCTTTGGTGCGATAACATTAGTGCCACCTATATGACGGCGAATCCAGTTCTTCACCAGAAAAGTAAACATATTGAACTCGATGTCCACTTTGTCAGAGATCTTGTCGCTCGAAGGCAACTTTCTGTGAGACACATTCCTGCCTCTCATCAATTGGCGGATCCTCTCACCAAAGCTCTATCCACAGAAGCATTTGTTCGAGGACGTTTCAAACTCAATGTTCGTTCCAGACCATTGAGTTTGAGGGGGGATGTTAGCGTAGCAGATCCAACGAGATCCCAATCCAGCGGTGATTATGGAAACGCACCACAAAGGCAAGAAAAACAAACTGAAGACAAAAGTAAGAAAATTGAGGAAAAAGGAAACCAGCGTCAATTGATAAAAACCCATGATTACAGCAGCAAGGAAGATGAAACTGTCAAGCCAACAAGGGGAAGAATATCCCAACGGATGAATAAGCCAAACTGTAAACAAAAGGAAAGACATCTTTCCAAGATTGACATGATGTAATCCTTCCTCTATAAATAATGAAACCTCACCTAGAATAAACGGTGAGAGAGGATCATTGTGGACGTAGGAGAATCATTCTCCGAACCACGTTAAGCTCTGCGTCTCTCATTCTCTCTTCCTTGTTTTTCATTATATGCTTCTTTCATTTGAACCAGCCATTGGGCCTCTTGGTAGCTGTCTCTATCTGCTTATTTCGTAACAAGGCGTATATCGAAATTGTTTGATTCCTATTGATGCCATTCTTTGAGAGTTGAGTTGAAGAAGGTGTTGTAGACAAGTAAGAGAAGCATTTTCTCATACTGTTACTGTTCATAGAAGAGTCGAAACTATCACGTAACCCCTCATCTCTCTAAGGTACATGACTTATTTATGTGTCTCAAAGTATAGTCCGTGCCTGGTTCAATTTGCATTTTTTTTGCAGTACAAAGAATTAACATTATGAAGATTTTGAACCTAATTAGCTGTTTACCAAGCCTACCATTGTGTCAACCTCTTCAAAAAAAAAAAAACAGGAAGAGTTATTCAATCCACCTAAAATAAATATACTTGCTGGTGGTCCATCCCCCTCCCCCTTCTCTTTCTCTCTCTCTCTGCTTCTCTCAGCGGTATATGGCCCAATGGCCCGGTCTTAGTTACTGCTGTTTATGGCCCTTGCGTTGGGGCTTTGCGTGGGCAGCTGTGGGCTGAGCTGCATCAGGTTCGCCAGCTTGCAGCTTCTCCTTGGCTTCTGGCATGAGACTTCAACTGTTTGCTTAGTCCTGCCGACTCGTCCTCCCCGGTCTCTTTCGGCCAGTCTATGTCGGCTTTCCGATCGTTCATTGACGAGTTCGGTCTTTTTGACGTGCCCTCTACTAATGGTACGTTTACTTGGTCCAACAATAGGAACCCTCCGATCCTTCGTAGGTTGGATCATATCTTCCTCTCGCCTGAGTTGTTCTCTGCTTTTCCTTCGTCCTCATTGGATCTTGGTCCGAGGCACTTGTCTGATCACGCCCCGCTGCTTCTTTCCCTTCATCGGGGTAGAGCTGGTAGCGGGCCCGCCAGATTTCCTTTTGAGCTTTGGTGGCTCCGTGATGAATCCTTTGTGGCCACCATCCCTATTTGGTGGGCTCGAGCCGTCAATGGTAGGTGGGCTGCCTTCAGGTTATCACGGAAGTTGCATTTCATAAGGAGGGAGACCCTCGCATGGAAGCGCATCTTCTGGAGCAGCAAATTTTCTGAGGTAGCCGATTGGGATGAGGAGATCCTGTCCCTTCAAGCTTCTGACAATATTTCTGTAGATCAATCTTCTCGTCTACTTTGTCTTCAGTGTCTTGCCCAGGAGTGGCGGATAAGGG